>JAXGGA010012250.1:0-39408 GCA_038373865.1 Uloborus plumipes | reverse complement strand
TAAAAAAGCAGCATCGAAACCAAATTTTTAACAAAAATTTCGAAGTTTTACTGCATAGTGCGTTATGCTTCAGACTACTTTTAAGTAAATGCTAACATTTGTAACTAAATTCATCAACCATTCTAAAGTTTTATTGCTTTGTGCATAATGCATTTTAGGAATACCGACCGATTCCACCGACTTCGATTTGTACTGTCCTGTGCTATGATAATTAGCGGCATATCGAAGTTTGGGGACTGGTCGTCTTATTGTGGCATGCAAATGGAGAGGAAGTCAAATGGAGGGTTGAGACAAGATGGAGAAATTGGTATTTCGCCTCATTCGAATATTTATACTGCTCGCAAATGAGTTCGCTCGCCATTTCCTAATGATTCCATATAACGTTCAAATGTTTAAGCAAACCATTACTGCATATATGATTTCAATGTTCTTGGACTTCTTGAGTTCACGCTACTTTTATGTGAAAGTTAAACAAATGTATAAATTTAACAACAATTATGACGTTTTACTACGTAGTTCAGTAGATAATTGTTACCTACCGTTACTGTATAAATAATTTCAATGTTCTTTGACTTTTTGAGTTGGTGCAGGTTACTGTTGAGTAAGTTTTAACATTTGCAACCAAATTCAAAAACAGTTCGAAAGTTTTACTGCATAGTGAATTATGCTTTACACTACTTTTAAGTAAATGCTAACATTTGTAGCTAAATTCCCCAACAATTCCGAAGTTTTACTGCTTTGTGCATAATACATTTACTGCATTCATAATTTCATTGTTTGATTTTTTGAGTTCCGGCTATTTTTCAGTAAATGTTAAAATTTGTAACTGAATTCGTTTTCTCAATATGGAAGGAGAGGTACAAAGATTCCGCCGTTGACCCTTTGGGAATACAGACAGATTCCACCGATTTCGAATTGTACTGTCCCGTGCTATGATAATTAGCGGCATATATTGAAGTTTGGGACTGGCGAGCTGTCATCTTACTGTTGCATGACAAATGGAGAAGAAATCAGAAGGAGGGTTGGGAGATAGCGTTGGGCCTTGATGGAAATTTGAATTTCACCTCATTCGAATGTTTATATTACTCACAAATAAGTTCTCTTGCAATTTTCTAATGATTCCATGGAACGTTCGAATATTTAAGCAACCCACAATTGAATGCATATTTACGATTTTCTTTGACTTTTTGTGTTCAGACCACTTTTAAATAAATGTTACGATATGTAACTAAATATATGTAATACATTAATACGTATAAACATTAATACGAATAAACATTTAAGGATGGAGCGGAACAGATAATCCAAAACATCAGTGGCAAAAATGACACTTAAAATCAGTTAATCCTTTATGCCCTAATAAATATAAGTGTGTATATATCTATATATATTTCTTATTCGAAAACGATTAAGATATCATACGTATACAGTCTAAAAATTTTGATAAGCACTATGGCTTTAGCCCTAGAACCGGTACTAATCGCTAAGAAAACTGTTTCCGATCGCTGACACCAGCTGTCGGCCTCTGCGCAGGGTACGAGGAATGGTACTTTCAAGTGCAAGCCGGATTCCATCTCTTTAGGTATCATAATACTAAATTAAAGTAAGCGGTACTTCTGAGTGCTGTCAGCGTCAGGTCATAAAGGGTTAAAGTTAGAAAAATTACGTAAGACAATACACTGTTAAAACTCCAAGTAGCGCAAGGCGCCTTTTACCCAATTATGCCCAGTAGCCTAAAAACAGGACGTTTGATAGTTACTGCAGACAAAAACATGTAATGGGTATATCATTTTACTAAAGCTGATTTTCACAAGTTGAATAGTCCTTCTTGAAAAAACCAGTTAGAGCCACTATTTGTACATCAGAGTTTATTTATTGACAGCTATTTTCAGACAAATCAGCCAAGCAACAATGCAGCATGGGTAGCCACAGAAAGTAAGTTTTTTTAGCGAACTTATTTTCTATAAAATTAAACTATTTTAAAATGATTTGCTTAAAATTGATCACAGATGCCTTCTATGATGTTACTTTGCAAAAGTAAAGTCAAGTAAGGTCGTATTTTGCTCACATATCTGCAAAATATCCAATAAACAGGACGTTAAATAACTTAATAAATATGGCAACGGCGAACTATTTTAAGCCTAAAATGCATGTAACCCATTTAAAGAAAGAGTTTTAAGTTGATAAAAATTGAAAAAAATTGTTAAAAAAACACTTGGGCATAAATGGGTTAAGTGTGAAACGTTGTAGTACCAGCGGAACCCTCTGAAGGGTACTACTTGACTCCCTATGGCACCTTTGAAGGTGTCATTTGACTCCATGTGGGACCCTATAGGTGCCCCATGGCACCCCAACGCTGTCATAGGAAGTTAACCCTAAAATGTGCCTTGTGCAATCTATGGTTTTAACAGTGTAAAACATATATCTTCGGAACTTAAAAGTTTTTCTTTTTAGAAAAAAAATGAGTCTAGTTTGTATTCAGAATGTTCATGACTGGTTTTTGACAGTTTCATTTTACTTTTTTAATTTATCTATTTTATTTACTTTGTTTATTGTTATTTATTTATTACACTAAAATGTGCCTAGGCTAAATATTTAACATAATTCATATTCTCTATTTAGAAAACCTAACTGAATGAAATGTTGCACAATATTATTGCCAAGTCTTAGATCGTGTAAAAAGCAATTTAGGCTTAAGGACAAGATAAAAATATTTTAACTAACAACTTGTGTTTGTTTTCAGAATAAATTGTTTAAGGATAATGCTAAGAATTTCACTCAAGGTTTTTTATCATATCTTTATCTATATAGTAAACCACTTAAATTAGTGAAATACAAAGTTTTTTCACTACTTTCAGTGAAGCGTTTTAGCGTTTCAACCATTGCATCACAATTTAATTATGGTAAATATCAACCGTGTGTAATTGCACGTTTTTCTCTCGTTTTTAGAATTTCTTTCTTTTGTTGCAGAATACACGACGTACCTCATTTTTGCCTGCTTTTTTGACGAAACGTTGTTGCATATTGTAATGCTTTCAGTCTTTTTGAGAAAAAAATAACTAGCAACAGATGATCATGCGACTGCAGAAATACAAACATTGCTTCAGACTGTCTTTTGAATAGATTTTAAGATTCGTATATCAATCTGATTATTCAAACGTTTACAATTAATGTCTCAAAGGCTAACTTAAGATTATTTCTAATTCCCTTCTTAAACTATTTAATATCAAAGCTTTCTAAATTAAAAATGATTAAATAAATAAATATAGCCCACGAGCAAAACCTTTATGAGCTCTTGTATACTTTAACTATTCTTATACTTCTAAATAAAAGATTTCTAAAAAGCTTGCTTAAGAAACTGGTTTAATTAATTTGCATTCCTTTTTCCTTGTATTTTTGCTGCTTCAATTCCGTTATTATTATCATCAAGGTACTCTTGCACTAGGACTAAAATAAAACGAAAAAGAGAAGTAAAGTAAAGAACATCCGTATTTTGCTATTTAGGTATACAGACTGCGTAAAAAGAAAACCGTTTACATAAAAGAAAACGATTTCCTTGATTGCCTTGATCGATCCCATTGTAATCTCCATTTGATTAATGATGCCATTTGATTAATGAAACAGTATTGTAAATGTTCATTTAACGTGAAATATTGAAAAAGAAATGAATCCAGTCTAATAAATGAGCTTTTTCATCTCTCTTTTTTTTTTAAACTGGAAACTCGATTGACAACAAATGGCTAATATTGATTGTGTACACGAGAAACAAATTTTAACTCGGGGAAAAAAAATGCGTGCAGCAGTGTGAAAATATTTGGAAAGAATGTGGAAAAAATATCGTGATTAATGTTATAATTCAGGTAATTTAAGATGGGAAATTTTCATTTTTTAGAAGAGATCGGATACATACAATACAGGGTTAAACTTATACCAGGGCTTTAGTTTTTTAAGTGCATGTTTTCCCAGAACTCAGAATCCAACGAGGAAGTAACAGACTATACCAAAGTACCAACTTGAGGAAGCATTCTTTAGCATTATGAGGAAGTAACCTGACTTTAATAATGTACGACGTATAACAGATATTCTAACAGTATTTTAACAGATATTCTAAAGATTTTTTTTATTTTAAAGTGTGTGGGCTGAAATAAATTTTATAGCTCACATTAAACTAAAGTGTAGGATGCTTGAGTAATTATATCATATCGTCGTTTTAGACAGGCCCGCAGGCCCGTCATTTAGGGGGGCAGGAGGGTTAATTGCCCCCCCCCTGACTTTGAGAAATCAATGCATTTACATATAAGTGGGCGTGGTTTTTGATGTTTTCCGATGAAATTGCATTGAGTTTGGACCCTTTGCCCCCCCCCCGGAAAATCTTGAAATGACGTCCCTGCAGTCCCGTCATTTCAGATTTTTCCGGGGGGGGGGGTCAAAGGGTGCAAATCGAATGTAAATTTAATCTGAAAACAACAAAAACCACGCTCACTTATAGGTAAATACATTGATTTCTCAAAGTCAGGGGGGGGGGCAATTGACCCCGACCCCCCAAAAGACGTGCCTAGTTTTAGACAACAGTAGGATATTT
This sequence comes from Uloborus plumipes, assembly GCA_038373865.1. Taxonomy (NCBI): domain Eukaryota; kingdom Metazoa; phylum Arthropoda; class Arachnida; order Araneae; family Uloboridae; genus Uloborus; species Uloborus plumipes. The sequence continues at coordinate 34,826 of JAXGGA010012250.1, read as the reverse complement.
TACTGCACTGTAAAAAATGAATGTGTTGTTTTTGCAGCATAATGCAGCTAATTTTACAGCAATTTTACAGTAACAAACTTCAAAAAGTGCTAATTTTACAGTAGTAAACGGTAAAATTGCTAATTTACAGTGATAAACTGTAAAATTACTAGTTTTACAGTTTATCACTCTACATTTTACAGTTTCAAACTGGAATCTCTTCTGCCAGTATTGCACTGTATTTTTTACATTATAATACAGCTAATTTTATGGTAATAAACTGTCAGCAGTAATAAACTGTAAACTTCGCTAGTTTTACAGTAATTAACTGGAAAATAGCTAGTTTTAGTTTATAACTGCGTTTTTAGTTTTAAACTGAAACCTTTGCTTTCAGTGTTATACCGTAAAAACAACGGTTTATGTTTTGCAGTGTGACCATTTTAGGCGTACATTTCTTAATGTTACCTCGAGGTTATGATATTAAGCAAGACTAGATGACGTGTGCGAATCATTTGCATCTGTGAGATGGAACGCAAAAACCCGTTTTTTCTTTCAGAATTTTTGGAATTGTAAGTAGTTTGATTACTTTCTCTGTCAGAGATGAAAAAAATCTTAAATGGGTCGCTGCTTTTACAGCTTGATGAAGTATTACTAAAATATTGGTTTACTTAGGAAAAAAAGTCTTACGAAGTAGTATATATGATGATGGAAAGTTGGATTAGAATTCTGCTGAAGAAAAAAAATCTTAAAATATTTTTATACCCTTCCCATTAGAAGCACGATGCTCAACAAACCGCATCAATGCGTCTTATTTTTTGACTGCAATTTATTAAAGTAATGTGAGATTTAAAAAAAAAAAAGGGGGAGAGGGATTCTTGACGAAAGAAAGCTAAGGACATCCAAAAGCTAAATAAATAGCCCCAGTGTTTGCAACCATACTTAGCCAATATTACGCGGGTTACTTCGAGCTTGGTCATTATATTTGAAGACATCATACATTATTTTATTTTTGAAGGTACTTTTAAATATAAGAAGAAATTGAACGACATTAGAGATTCTACGACAATTTAAATATAGTACAACAATATACGCAGTCGTTATAAACCATAAAATGTACATTAAAATGTAAAAACATCAGGGTTTTTTCCATAAAAAGAACAATGTTACTACGATTTAACTAAAATTGAATCGAACATCTGGCGACAATACATGTCGAATTCAATAGCAAAACTATTGTTGCACAAATAAAACAGAATTTATTAAAATGCATTAACTAAAAATAAACTGAAATTACCGTAATTGGATTAAAGATGCTTTTTTTAGAAAGAGCAACATTGTCTTATTTGTTCTGAATTCGAGATTTAAAAAATCTTTCTTTGTCAATACGTCCTTAATCAACTCAACAAATGAGTTTTCCTTCACATACATAAACAGAACAATTTTTATGCTCCACTAGCGCACCAACAAAAGAAATAAAATGCGAAATCACATTTGCTTCATCATATTTTTTTTTTTTCATACTTAACAGAATTAATAGCATTTATGATGCGTATAAAAAGAAAAGAACAATCTTTAACGTATCTCCACAAAACAAACATAAAAAGAATCTCGAAAAACGGAATGTAGAATTCCATGCAAAATAAATTTAACTTGTCAACTGCCATGTGTTACTGCCCCAGCCTATTACATGATAAATCATTTCGCGTGGCATTACATTTCTTCCTCCGCGTTTAGCATTTTTTCCTTTGCCCTCTAGAGGGCGCTGTGCGCAAAAATTAATGGCCGACAATGTAAACGATGTAATGAACGCTTTGTACCATAAGGGATTGCAATGGGCTCTTTGATAGCTCTGTTATTCAATCTATGCGGATTTGGAGGCGCTTTTTTCTTCTTCGCATAAATATTCAGAAAAATATCATATTCGCTCAAGTCACATTTGTTATTCTGTTTTTCCAGCTACACGGTGATTATTTGTGAAAAAAAAAAGCAGAGCAGAACAAATAAAGATATGTTTGTGCCCAATTTATTTTTGCTTATTTAACATCTTGAAATTCAGATGACTTTTCGTTTTTTGTTTCTTTTCTTAAAGCACTATTTTTTCCCTTTTAATTACATGTCGTTATTTTCTTCAAATATTAGGGAGATGTTATTAAAATTGTAACATATTTTCCTCGAGGGTTTTAGGAGTGCAACTAGTTCAGTCTATGGGGACAACTCATGTGATATTCGTATATTTATTTATGCTGCGATGCAATTAATTGCATTTAAAATGTTAGTAACATATTTCACCACATTTAGGGATTAAAGAGGTTACCTTTATTTCTGCTTAAACAATGATGGTTTCGAGGATTCTGAAATTATATTTGATTAAAATTTTATATTGAAAAAAATAAAATCTGTCAGAGTCAGCGCAGTTGCGATTAACTCATTGTTTGTCCGTAGCTGCTAGATACGTCGTTATAGATCACTTCACATTTTATGTCAGTATGATTTTTCACAAGGATCAAATCTAAGCACCACCCCTAGCAGCATCATCTCATCGGCCGATGATCGGCCATTCATCGAAACCCGATGAAATTCTCATCGGCCGATCATCCAATATGTCTCATCGGCCAAGCAGAATCCGAGCAGCAAAATCCGATGAGAATACGATGGGATTTGGAGCAATTTACGAGCAGAACAGTCCCGTGCCGAGGAATTACATCGGGAAACTTGATCGGAAGGATATCGTTTTCCGATGGAATATAGCTCATCTTATTTTCATCGGGAAAGTTGATCGGAAGGATATCGCTTTCCGATGAAAAGTAGCTCATCGAAAACCGTGCTCGGATACTGATCGGAACGATGTCATCGTGCGTTACAGGATCAGTTTAGGAGGAGTTTTTTGATCGGCCGAGCAAAATCCGATGAGTTGATGCTACTTGGGACATAATTCACTTCAACATTTTAATAGATAATTAAATGTTTATTACTTCCTTGTATGAATTTAAAAAGTATTGGATTCATGAAATTTTCTCTATCTGATTTCAATTTTTTTAACCCAAAAAAGTATCCTTAATTCGATGTTTAATGGTGTCTCTACTAGTATGTGTAAACATATAAAAACAAATTATCCATTTGCACCACTCTTGAACTTATTTTAAAAAGGTTTATCGTCATGTCTATATATACTTACTGTTTGACTTTGAAATCCGAAACCCTAGGCGAATTTGCGCATGCGTTAGGTCTCATCTGGTTTTGTCAAAATAAAGAAGCTAGTAATTAGATAGATAATGAATATGAGATAACTTTTTTTTCTCAATCGGGATTCGTTTATTAGCAATTTTCAACTAATATCGTTTTTCTTTTCAAACAATTTTATTTAAATAGGACCATTCAATGATGCTAGTCGCGGCTTTCGAGGTTGGCCAGAACGTACCCTCACACTTGCAGTCTCGAAGAATATTGAAATTATGTATGTAGCGAGGACTTATGCATAGTTTTTCTCTTCCCTTTTTAGTAGTATAAAGACTACTCGTCCGGAAATATACACGTATGCCCATGTTTGAAAACGTACATTTCGAGAAATAATAATAATAATAAAACAGTTCTAGAAGACTTTCCAGATATGCTTTGTTCTACGCATATATGAGCATCTAACATCTAAGTTTTTTATTAGTCAAATACTCGAATATTTCTTTTTCCTTTAAGTTGGAGTTCTATGGTACACATTTAAGCCTATCAAATCACTCATTAAATAGAATTAAAGCTGAGTTATTTCCTTCTGAGTTGTTTTGCATCACTTAATCCATTCGTAAGCAGTCAACTGCCTATATTTAGTTTTACGTGACCAGTGTGTGCGACCCCACTACGTTTTATTATTATTATTATTATTTTTGGCGGATTGATAGATCATTACGTCTGTCAATATTAGATGTAGTGTCCACGACAGTTCTCTTTTTCATTATATCCTCGAATGGATATAATTGTTTGAAAACAATACACGACCAAAAAAAAAAGAAAAAAGAAAGAAACTGGCTCTGGGAATACCGACTAAATTGAACACTGAAACAATTACTTGCCTTGTATGGTTTTTGAATCGTCAGTAGCTTTTTCCCAATCTCAAAAAATCCCTACTTGCATGTGTATCTACGTTCGTACATACAGAATACATGTACATTGCACATACTTTAAAATGGATGTATTAGTAATGGTATCAGTGTCGCGAGTTCAATTGTTTTTTCGCATTTTAAAAAACGCAAAATGTGTCTAAAAACCTTTCATTTTAGCAAATTTTGTCGACTGTTTGCGTATCCATTCTGAAATAACAAGAGGTTTCAGGTTTTATACTGTTGTTTTTTTAGGTTTTATTTTGTAATTATAAAAATTGAATTTCGATTGAAGAGGAAAGCATTGGTAAGAAAAACTATTCACATACAATTTATAAGCAAAACTAAATTGCTAGCTTTCATCCTTTGAGAGAATTTTAATCAAGCGTTAATAAAAAAAGCTAAGGCAGTCTTAATAATGATAGGAAGAAAATCCTAATTGTATTGGGAAATGTCTGCGTTAAATTGAGCATAATTCACTAATCACTTTCATAGTTCAGCCATTTTCTCTTTCTAATTTCGAACTAACTACATAAACGAAGTTATTTCTAATCCCTCGACGGTACTTAAATAAGGAAACTAATAGTCCAGCAAACTAAGAATTACACCTGATTAAAAAAAAAAAGTTCTGTGTCAGCATTACGATCGTCAAATATCTTTCATTAGCGTAAATGCACCATTTTCTTATCCGGTGAGAAAAAAAAGAAATAACTTTATATTTCATCATTAAATCTTGAGCTGACTTTCTTCGGTTTAGTTTGAATTGGATCATCTGAAATTTAACTGTACTGCATGAAGTGAATTGTTTGAATTAGAAGTTAATAGATATATATAATTCAAAAATAAAAGTCAGTACGTTAAATACACGTTTTTTTTTAACTTCATATACCCTTTAGTTTTTCAAATGTATTTTTACTGAAAGGTACAAGTCCAAAAAACGATTACGAAATCAAGGTTAATATAATTCCGATGCAAATAATTCACATTCAAATGCAGAGCAAGGTTTTATATGTGTATTAAAAGGAAATCATTCGCAATGTATTTTAAGTTTCTTAAAAAGACTATTACGAAATTAATTGTTAGAATATAAAACGATTTTTTCATTGGTAACTTAAACTTTTTAGAATTAAAACCTTCTCCCAGGAACTAACATTTATAGTACTAACATATTTTTAGTAGTGAAATAGTTTTCAAGTGTATAATTTACGACTGCTAGAAAAATGGAACACTATGCAGAGATGGGGTAGATTAGGGGAAGACTCCGTAGTTTTGACTTTATTTTATATAAAGTAGGGCATTGGTTTTATTTTTTTAATTCTAATTTATCGACAAAATATGGACTTTTGTGATTGGTAAAAAAATACGTTTTGCTTTGATAAACAATTGTTTACCACCGACAATTGATGATCACAAAAACCTTCCATTTCGGCATCTTCACCGACAGTTGGGGAAGATCCCGTTAGTGCAGTTTCCGTAGGGCAGAAGACGACGTGAACAAACGACTATTTGCACCAACTGCAATGCATTTCATCGAATCACACATTTTCTAATGGTTCGGTGTAGTTTTCTAAGTCTATGTTTCGAGTAGGATTATTATTTGCTCCAGGACGTATCGGAAAGCTACGCTATCTTCCCCAAACGAAAATACGGCATCTTAATTAAATACGTTTAACAGTATTCCAAGTACTCAACAAAGAGGCAAAAATGACAAAACACTACAAATACGCCCCTTAAATCTGCGGTAAATCAAAACCAATTTATGTACCCTCTCAATGCACGTACATGCCCCTTCATTCTGAGTAACTATCTGTTTTTGTTGATGATTGTGGGTGCAACACATGATGCGGTATCTTCCCCAATACGGCTTCCCCCAATCTACCCTACATTGTAAAGGAAGAAACTTCATACACAAATTGTATCTTTATCATATCTATAACTTTATCAAACATAAAACTCAAAACGCAAGTAAACGTATTGTAAGAGAAAAATACATATACATGCGTATGGCGTTAACCATTGATATCATTATAGCCATGCAGGTGCCTTGAGAGAACAAAAACATAAATATTAATTTATTTCAAATAAGGAAACTTGATGTATGCGTGGCCAGTTGTGAATTTATAAATTTGGGAGCACTTCGCAATGCCATTTTGGGGGCCCTTTTGGCAAATCAGGAAACTATGGAAAACATTCACCGTGTATATTTTTAATCCCTACGGGGCCCCTTGATAGTGGTGGCCCCTCGCAATTGTTACTGGGTGAATCCGCCACTGTATGTCAGCAAATAAAACGTATGCACATGTAACAAACAAAAACTCATCATATGAAAAACAACAATAGAAGAAAAACTTTTTTTTCTTTGGAGTATTACGCTCACTGCTGACATGTTTAAAATGGTGTTTAGTGCAAAATGTTTCAGAATAAAATACGTCAAATCAAGAATGCAGATTATTTTTATGCATGAACTGGTTCAGCAGTAAATACTGAGATTTTAATCTTAGCCGCATTTTTTTTTCTCTGAAGCTAACATCAAGAGCAATTTACACACGCAGGATCAGTGTCAAAACCGATTTCACAGAAACCACTCCCCGTGGATATTTCCCAGGATCAAAATTTTAGATTTTTCCAACCCGAATTGACGTTCATATGAGGCATTAAAACGGACTAACACACACCTACAAAGTAATAAAACGGATCACAGAAAATCTTTGCGCGGTATCACCATGGTTACTAGTTGCCAGACAGTGGAAAACGCCTTAAAATGAAGGAGATAAGGGAGACGGGAGGGGGGGGAGAACAAGCTAAAGAACAGAAACGGGTGCTTATGAGAGAGTGTACAGAGCAGAGGGGGGAAGTTATGTGATTAGAAGACGTGGTTGGGATCTTTTCCAGCGCGAAAGCAAATTGGGTATGTTTAACTCTTTGAAGATCACAAAGCAGATGGTTCCTTACAAGAAATGGAATAGCTGGCTAAAGCAATGAAAATTACGTTGTACGTTGAAGGAATAAAGTGTGTTTCTTAATTTTTCCTCTTTTTCTGTTTCATATTTCTTTCATTAAGTTTTATCCCATAAAGTTAAAGAAAAAAGTTGTTACAAGAATTTCAATAAAAGAATACGTGCACATGTTTAGGATTGCAATGAGGCATCTTCTTTATCGATCAAGAATTTTTGACCGTCTAGATATAAATTACCAAATTAAAGTAATACTTAAGTCTGGAAGCTAACTTTTTTTAAACATTGATCAGAAAGCTCTAACGTGAAAATTTTTAGAATGTATAGTATGCGTACTGCAGATTTCAAAGGCTCTTTATCAACTTAAAAGGTTGCAAGCATTAGTATAGAAACAATCACATGTACAAATGATCCTATACATTGAGATTTAAAATTGATTTGTTTCGGTATGTCTAAAAACTCTGTACATATAGATGGAGGCGAGCTGTACATACGAACAATTTTCTCGTCCAAGAGCGATGGTTTCTTCCCCTCAAATATTGCAAATTATGAGAGATCCCCTTGGAACTAAAAAGAAAAGGTCACCCCTTAAAACAGTTCTAAAAATTTCAATTTCGAAGTTAGTGTCATGAACCTTTGTTGTGCACACTGTTGTCATAGGCATAAAGAGTAGATCAAATACTGCTTGAACAACCCCTTGTGATTGACCCGTTAGCAGGCCCGTTATTTGGAGGGGGTTGCAGGGGGGCGTCAATTGCCCCCTGACTTTGAAAAATCAATGTATTAGCATATAAGTGGGCGTGGTTTTTTCCAATTTTTGGTAAATTTTACATTGTGTATGAACCCTTTGCCCCCCCCCCCTGGAAAAATTTGAAATGACGTTCCTGCCCGTTAGTGTTTTCCCTCTTTATTTAAGGTTTTAAAAATTTTATCTGAGACGAATTAGCAGTAACTTCCTTATCGAAAATGAAAAACGATTTAGTAATGCAGTGTTTTTCCTTTGGTTGGGATTGTTCTATCACTAAGTTGGTGCATTTTTTTATATCCCCTACAAACCTAACGCAAAACAGTTTAAGTTTCCTCAATGTTTTAAAAGTTTCTACATAATCAATTTAGCAGTTTGTCATGAGTTAGTTTTAAAGGATCTTACAATATCGCAAAATAAAAGTGTGCAGAAGTGCTCACTCACTGGTTGCTCTATAGTACGTATTCTGGTCGGGGTAGGGAGATTGGCGAATGGTAGCTATATGGTGAAAAAATATTAAGGACTGGTAGACATGCACAGCTTATAGTTAAAAATATTAATTCCTCAAGCGATTAACTTTGGTAGAAGGGGGAAGGGCTGCTGCCCCTAATACAAATTCATGTTGAAAGATACATGGATCTATTTTATACATTTTATTTCTTTATCTTTCTACTTAATATTTTGACTTCTACAGACTACAAGTAAATTCCACGTCCAGTAAAAAATCTTGCATTTAATTCAATTTCAAAAAAAAAAACGCAAAAACTCATTCCCAGTGTGGATCTTATAGAGAAATTTCAAGTGAAATAAGAATATATACTTTGTAACATACGACCCGTCATCTTCAGAAAAGAGGATTTTCCCTTGACAAGCCAATATCCTAATACTTTACCCAGATTTCGTAAAGGAGAAATAAATCTTAAAAATACCCCACTAGGTGATACATTATGCGGGTATAGATTGCATACACAGGGGAAAAAAATCCCCCCTTTGCGCATATATGTCACTTTATTTGGTCATCCTTCAAAAGAAGGTGACAGGCCAGTTATCTCGAGCAGCCTTGACGAGGGTATAATGGAAGAATACAAGGGGGTGGGTGGAACACATTTTTTACGAGTCTCCTGGCTTCTGTCATTTGTTTTAAGCCTTCAATAATTAATCGTTTTTAAATTACGTGACAAGGAGATATTTAAGAAGGGTAGTCATTTTTCTCTGCATTTTTTCATTAGATTTGCGTTCAATTGATGGATAAATAACCTTTCTCAATGGTCTTGTGCAGATGAAACTCGCAAAATAAGACTTCCGAATAAAAATTCATAAACCTACTTTTATTACGTCTTTTCATTTTTCTTGACAGTTAGTATAGCAGAACTTCCATTACCCTGAACTCTTTTAACCACAGATTCGTTTGAACGAAGTCGGTTGACTTGAATACATTTATTAAATTTATTTATTTTTCCATGTAAGCAATATATAATAAAAGTCATAGAATTAACTAAGTATTTACGTTTAAAACTAAAGGTCAAAACTGCATTATAAATAGCGTACTCAATAAGGATTAAAGTTTGTGGTATTATTTGATCAAGTCGAACTTGCATTCGGCTGACTAGTGAGACATTTTTTTAAATAAAATATTGTTTATGCATTTAAATCTCGTTAGAATTAACACCAATACAATAAAACATCTGTTCCAACGAAAAGGGATTTTCATTCCAGATTCAATTTCCATAAAACGGTTTGAGTTACGTTACAGCGAACAAAATTTGCTGCCCCTTAAAATTCGTTGTAACGGGATTTAATTGTAATTATAGTAACCTAATGGAAAACATAAGTCATCTTGCAAATATGTACATGTATCTCTAATGCAGATATATTTTCCGCTGAATCCTGGCAGTTAAATTTTAATTAACTCTTTTATACGGAATTTCCGATTTGCAAGAATCAAATTTCAATTTTTTTCCAGGAAATATAAAAGGCTTGTACTTAACACAGGTTTGGACATAAATGAGCATTAGCTTGAAAACTAGTCAATTACAGGAGAAGTTGCCATTCTCTCCTCTTAAATCCGCGCCTGATTACTTATATGCCTATGTGTTTCGTATGAATAAATTTCTTCTTTCAAGAATTATAGTAGCTGATAGAAATCCTATTCATAAAGTACAACACGTGCTTTTCCCCCGCTTTTCATTTGAGTCTTAAATTTTATGTCATTTGTAATTCCCGTACCCCCTATACCAAATTTCTAGGCATATCTTACAGTACTAAGGCAACTAATTAGAACTTCTCCCCTTTTACGAAACTCGCAATCATTCTGCAAAATTATTCCTGCTAAATAATAAAATTAGTACGTATCATTCTAGACTACACTAACACACTTCACTAGACACATTACTAGACATTAACACAATTCACGGATGTTAATCCAAAATTCCTCATTTTAAAAACTAATTTATTTGACTAAAAAACTTTAAAGCACATAATTGTTTTGAAATGAAAACATGAAGAATATTCCTATAAAATAAAATTTAAAGACATTCATATAATGTGATACTTATGGAATAAATATAGTTATATAGAGTGCCTAGTAAGAAACTTACTAGTATAGGTTATTGAAACACTAGTAATAACTACTTCGAATGCTCTATGAACTATACCATACTCCTATAATTGATTTTTTTTCTAGAAGCTACTATTATATTGTAAAAAAAAAAAAGACTTTTCAACTTCGTTAAGTTCTTTCAAAAATTTCCAAGTAGAAAATGCACATTAGTACTCCAATGGATAGGGCAAAAGATTTGTCACATTATAAAGTTCATTTGAAGTTTAGACTGCAGAAGAAATATTACTTTCCCTTTTCCGAGGAAAAGAAACAAACAGATAAATAAAAATAACTAAAAACGATTTTTAAGGAAACCGCAATGATAGAAAAAAGTCACACAGCTTACTAGAAAGCAGCGAAAAGAAGAGATTGTGGAGCCTTAGAGGAAAATAAGTTTTATATCTCTTTAGGTGATATTTGCTTCGAATTCGATAATGAGATCGGGTGGGTGGATGACATAAAAACTTCGATACTTAAGTCTTAGTTTTCGGTTTCCTAATCCTCGCAATCCTCTTATATCTTCTCCAGTGAGCTCAGTAAACGAGTTTGTTTCAAGTTATCTTGCCCATCGAAGAGAATTTTCCCATTACGGGCTCAAGGAATTTAATCCGTGGAGAGTTCTGATCAAAGATGAGAGTACGGAGTTGAAAATTTCCTAAGTGTTTCCGAAATTAAATAATTAAAACTCTTTTAGTAGAAAATGAATTTTGGACATTATTTCCTCTTTTTTATGCGGAGGAAATTAAGTGTACGTGATCTAAATAAGAAAAAAATAATTTAGTTAAAAAAAAACAGCAAAATATACAGCAGTACTAAAGTCCCTAAACAAGGGCTAAGGCAGAAACCCATTATGCCCTGACTATTTTTACCCATTATGCCCCGACTACTTTTACCCATTATACCTTGACGATTTTTATCCATTATGCCCTGACTATTTTTACCAATTATGCCTGACTATTTTTACCCATTATGTCCTGACTATTTTTACCCATTATGCACTGACTGTTTTTACCCATTATGCCCCGACTATTTTTACCCATTATGCCCTAACTATTTTTACCCATTATGCCCTGACTATTTTTACCCATTATGCCCTGACTATTTTTACCCATTATGCCCTGACTATTTTTACCCATTATGCCCTGACTATTTTTACTCATTATGCCCTGACGGTACTAATAAGTACCGCTTACTTTAATTTAGTATTATGAATCCTAAACGGCTGAACTCATGATGATACTTGAAAGTACCACTCCTTGTACTTTGCTGAGAGGCCGGCAGATGGTACCTGAGATCAGAAGTTTCCTTGAGGAGGCCTAAGAAGTAGAGAGCTTCAGATCCCTCTGAATGTCGAAATTTGTATACCCTGAAAATATGCTATTTGATGTATTTTCAACTAAAAAAAAAGAATATGTAAAAATTCGATGGATGGCAATTACAGCTATAATTTTGATGCCTTGTTTTCCACGAGTTGGAAGCGTCTTGGCTCTCTTCAGGGCAAAACTGTACTGATTTTTTTTTTTGAGTTTTATTAGGAGTTTTCAGCGGACTTAAACGGGGAAGATTTTTTGCTACTTGAAAATCCATCGATTAATAATGTTGGAAATTAAGTAAAAGATGCTTATTTACACATAAAACATATTCAATAAATTTCAGCTTAATAAATTTCACTTAAATATTAAAACAAAAAAAGATTAATTTACTCGCATTACTAAGCAGGATGACTCCATTGTATTAACTTAATGAAACAAATATTTACCAAAAGTTTAAAATCATGCTAAATACACATACATTTTATTTCAAAATGATTTATCATACTGTGCATTAAAAATGTTTATATATCATTTATTTTAGAAACACTTAATGTTTTGAAACGTCTTCTTTTAAGCAATGCTCAGAGAAAGCAATAAAGAGTTTTTTCCTTTCGTTTTCAGACGTAAATCGACCTTTCCAAAGAAATGCTACAAAAAAAAAAATCTCGTAAGAGGTGGAGAAAAAACATTTGATTATTAAGGATTTTGAACTGTAGTTTATTTTCAATCGTAAAGGCCTAGTTCGGAATTAGTGTGGAAGGATAATCCTAGATTTTTTTAGCGTGAAATTATGAAGCAACCAAGTGCAGTTTCATTTATTTGTTTATTTATTTTTATTATAATTAACTCGGTGTCTCTATTTTAGAAAAACAATGTTTACGGATTAATATGATAGCTTATCTGTGAAGCTGCGATGATAACAGCATCTCCAAACATGGGAGTTTTGGTGAAAATGGCTTTTAGTAGTTTGAGAAAAGACATGTTTACTTCTATTATAAGTTTGTATTTTTAATGACATTGGAACACATTCATTATAGAAATAAATATAATATCTATCGTGGAAAAAGATTATGCTTCATGTTATAGTAAGCAAAGGAAAAAACTTTTATTTTGTTTTTACTTCGTTTTCTCTTGAAGTACAAAACATTAAGGTTTAAAAGTACTAAACCATTTGTACCACTTCTTTAGAAAATGAATTCTTTGGAATTGAAACCAGCTCACCAAGTTATTTTTATCTGCAAAGAATTAAATGCTACGATTAGTTTTAAAAAAGAAACAAGAAGAAAATTTTAATACCGAATATTATACAAAAGAAAAATAATCTTTTGGAAAAATTTAGTAATCAGAAAAGGAAATAAATTTGTGTTCCTCCAATAAACCTTTAAAATAGGATTGAGCTGATTTTTTTTAATACTTACAACTGATTTTAAACAATAATATCAAACGGCTTCATAAAATTGTATGAATTTTCATTGCATAAAACCAAAACAAAAATACGAAAGATACAGTTCAAAACTTCAAAACCACTATCCTTCATTATCAAAGAAAAAAAAATACAGAGCTTTAATAACTCCTTGAAATAATTTCCCTCCACAATACGCCACATTCTTTTTCCGCAAAATAATACCCCACATACGCTAACTTTCTTATCAATTGCCGTGGAAAATACCCGTGTTCCCTGGAACAGAAAATTTGAAGTGACGGAATTTTGCAGAGAGAGAGAGAGGGGGGGAATATCTTCCTTCCGATAAGGCGATATTAGCTTCCGGCACGGTAACGAGATCGCGTGGCTAGATGACATAAACCTCGTTACTAAGCCTTAGTTTTCGGTTGCCTAATCCACTCATAGCTTAAATACCGTCGAGGCCGGCCTTCCAGGGTCTTATGCTTCTTTTATTGCTGCTGACGGGCCCCGTGTCAAATTTCCGAAATTTTTTCGGTTTTGTTTTAGTTATTTATTTTTATGCTTTGGGGGTGGAATCTTATGAAATGGAATGGATTGGATTTACGAAACCAAAGGTTTTCTTTCAAAGCGAAAATCATTAAAAATAAGTTTTTGGAGCAGTGACAAATGGCTATTTAAGTTTTTTTTTTTTTTTGAACTAGGACGTCGTGCAGTCCCTTTTTCAGCTTGGACTCGAAGTCTGGTCTGCAACCGTTCCGCTGTGCTACCTCCCGAGACGTTCACCGGCTCCTGCTTCTTTACCACCATATAGAACAGAGTGGCGTAGGAAAAAAACACACACGTAGCTATCGCAATTTGAGAATGCGAAAGACATAAATTAAATTCGAGATGGCAATGTTTATTTTTATAATTATTTAATTTCTTTATTATTATTATTATTATTATTTTTCAATGGCATGAGAAGAAATTCTTTTAGGGAGCGAAACGCTCTACAATTGATCAATATATGAAGAGCAACGAGATTTACGGTGTTTTTCCTTTTCTCCTCCATCTTATTGTTTTTTTAACTTTATTAATTATTCGTGCAGTTATAAGATGGAATCTTACCAGGAAAACTTTTAACACCTATAAAAGTATATTTCATGAACTGAAAATCAGAAGTTAGTTTCAAGACTTTAGTAAACCATATTTTCATGATTTATATATTAAAAAAATTTAGCACCGTGAAAAGTGGGAGAAAAGGGAAATACAGCTTAACTGAGTTTATCTTGAAAATTCTAAGAAACATTTTATTAAATGAACAAAAGCTACTGGATTATTTAAGTAGACAGAAGAAAATAGTAAGCAACAAGCAAAAGGCAGCAGCAATCAAAAATAGCAATCTAATCAATAAGAATAATCTTAGAGAGCAGAAGTAGTTTTCGAGATCAACTGCCTCTATTCAATGGCCGCATTTTTTTTTCCAGTTCTTCTATATTTACTGTTTCTTTCTTAGTTAATCCCCATTGCTATTACCAATTTTTCCCTGCGCGGAATAAGTAATCATTATTTTATGTTTGCTTAAGCACAACTGTTGTTTAAGTGGTGTATTGGTGTCAAACTCAATACCAAGGTGGTACTTTTAGTGGTACTTTTGATTTTGCTGTTTCAATATTAATAATTAGTGTAGTTTAACTAAGAAATGAATTGGAAAATACTTTTATTTTAAGAAATGATGCAATTAAAATTCATCATTTGATATAGTACATTGAAAGTATTCTTTTTGATCAGTATAATTGAAAAATAATAGCACGTTGTATGTTTTATATATATTTTGGATGTTTAACTGAAGATTTGTGCGCTACTCTAATATGTCTAACCAATAACCTGAGCCTTGAATAAGCTAAACGACCCTTTTATAATTCCGAGTGTTAGCATACATTTTTCTTTGTTAAAATCCTTAACGTTTGTTTTGTGTTTTTTTTTTCATTTTAAGGATATATTAAGCAAATTTTTGAATACAAAAATTTTATAACTACGAGTGTCCACGTAATTTTTTCTATTATGAGTTTAATATGTTTTTAAACATTAAAAAACTTAAAATAACATCGAGGTTTCATATAGTTATGATATTAATAAAACGAAATTCTGAAAATATTAATAAATATTTTTAACTGCGAGTTTAAGCACAAAAGAAAAAGTTCGAAAGTAAATCGAGAAATTTTATTCACCAAACAAGTTAAATTTTGGGATTTTTTAATCATATCTTGGGTCTGATAGATATTTTTAACTTTTAATTTAATTGTGATAAAATATTGTGCTAGATTTCAGTAATAAAGCATGTTATAGTAATTTGCTTTTCATGAATTTGTTTTCTAATGCATGGATAAAATGGACATACTTTTCCGAAAAGCGGTTATTTGAGAATTTCTAGTAGTGCTGGGCCATTCCACGGAAAACGGTAATTCTGTCCTGCGCTTATCCTCTCATATATTCAATTAAAAAGAATAATTTAAAATAGTCCTGAACAAAATTTGTTGCTTCAGAAATCCTGCGTGTCTGTGTGATTTCTTAAGAAAAAACTTTCGTCATTACTTGTTACTTTTTAATAAAATTATTTGAATCTTCACGTGGGGGGGAAAGTGTTACTTTTTTATAGAATAGCCCTAACTTTTTTTTTTCAACGGTTTAAAATATTCCTCAACAGATGAAATAAATTTCATTTACATTGGAGCTTCAAAAATGTGAGCTTTGTCATTGTTATACAAAGAAGCAAAAGTATTGACTAATTCACACAGCCCGTTACAAGAGACCTTGGATGTCTAGCACGTGACGAGCACAAATAAACTAAATGTTAAGTAAAAAAAAATCATTGTACAAAAATATAACTGTGTCAGGAATATCTTTGCATCAAATGTAAAGATAAAAAAATATGTTTATTCCTTGAAAAATTTAAACCGTTAAAATATAAAGAGTTATGGCAAACTTTGGCCAAAATTTTGAGTTTGATTGTCCCGCCCGTGACGGTGGAATTTCCCCGAACTGCAGTTTTTTGTAGAGTGTGACAGAAACTAAACTAATGCAGTGGTCGGAAGTAGAGCGCTACAAGTAGCGAAACTACTGTAGTAGCTGCATTTTTCAGTAGTTTGTAGTGTAGCACACTACTTTTTTAAAAAAAGTAGAGTAGTGAGTAGCGCGCTACAAAAAACAGTAACTTGTAGCAATTTCCGAAAACTACTTTTAAATTAAAAAAATAAATAAATCAATGAAAAAAAAAGAGAACGAAGGAAAAAAACAAGGTTTTATTGACGCTGACTGCTGCAAAACTTGCACGAGTACAGAAATGGACGCAATGAGAAATAAGAACCTTAAAAATATGAGCTGATCCTAAAAAACAGCATTTTGACGAAATACATTCTATCTGTTTGATGTCATTGGCTTATTTGACATCATAATTTTTATATTCCTTCAAATAATTTTCATGTTTCTAAATATTCCCTGGCAAGAAATTTGAAAAAAAATGAAGGTTGAATTCTTTCAACTTTTGAATCCTTTCTTGCGGCGAATATTCGTAAAAAATCTAAAAAGGACAAGTTTTAGCAAAAAAAAAGGGGGAGGGGGGATAAAAAGGAAAAGTAAAAAATGAATTCAGAGACAATTTCTTGTTCTATTCCGTATTCAAATGAGTTAATTTATTAATGTAAACCACTTTTCGAATTTTTTTGGTCAATCCTCAAACGGTGTATGCTTTTTATTTACTTATTTTTTAGAAAGTAGCGAAGTAGCGACTATCAATCAAAAGTAGTTTGTAGTCGCTACATTAAAAAAAAAAAATGTTGTTAACTACATTTATAACAAAGTAGTTGTAGTTCGCTACAAAAGAACTGTAGTTTTTCCAACCACTGGACAAATGCACTGACGTGAGAAAGAGTTAACACTCAAAATAAGTAAATAAAACTTTAATTGCTTTTATATTCTATCCGATGTCTTTTTTTTGCGTCATGGTTTTTTCACTACAGCTCTTCTAAGCGCAGAAGAGGAAAGGAAGCGAAATTAATCCTGCATATTTGTTACAGTAAAAAGCCGAAACCTGTATATATCGACATTCACATTAAAAAGTTATCAGCGAAAGACCTAATTTTTCGGTAAATGTTGACATGTCGCAATTTTGGTCTTTCATAAGAACCTTTTGACAGAACAATTTATAGACTGCTTAGGTTTAATCATTAAAAACTAAATTATAATTTTCACTAAAAAGTTTCCCAAATAGCTTAAATAGAAAACCTTGACTCAATTGATCCGCCATAAAATGCTCTTATGATCTTCATTTCAAGCCACACTTTATCAATTAATTTTATGTAAAAGGTTCATCTAGCAAAACCAGAGAATTAGCTCAGTCTTAATCATTAATGTCGGACCGAAAAATTTTACATCATGATTTTTAGATTAGTTATAAATCTAATTAACTTAATGGAAGATACATGAGTTCTTCCATCGATTGGATCTGAATCAAACACGATTGATAAAAGTTAATAGTTTGCAGAAAGCCTCATCAAACATGCATTAACGGCAGTCGTTAACATTTTTTAGGGACTCTCATGGAAGATCCATTTTAATTAGAATTAATGGTTGTTATTTTCGCTCAAATTGCATTAATTAAAGTGATATGCATCTGGAAAGGGCACGCGCAATAAATGTGTTTTTCGGAGTAAAAAATACAAATTAACATCTGAAATAGGCAGGAAGATAATAGCATATAACTTTTCAGTGGGGATGTTAGAGAACTTGATGAGTACTGCTGAAATAAATCTTGAAGAATGTTTCTTCGTTAGAAGGGACAAAATTTTAGTTTATATTTAAAAAGAAACTCAGAAATGAGGTGGGAAATTTTACAGAAGAATATAAAAGAGAAATAGTAGAAAAATTCTGAGAAATAATTAAATCATGTTTGCCTAAGAGACAAAAAGTTATAGGGATAGTTTAGCTCTATGTCTAAAAGTAGGAAAAAATTGTGAAACTATAACGAAGAGTTTAGAATATAAAAAAAATAATAAAAACTCTCCTTTTGGTTCGCAATGTGAAGACAACTCTAAGAAAATATGAGGGGCGGTTTAGCTAAGAATCTAAAATCAAGACAAATGAGAAATGATGAGAGGAAGTTAAAAATATAAAAAGATGAGAACTCAGAAAAAAAAGAGGAATCGTTGTTTTGTTTACCATGCAAAAGAAAACAGCTCAGAGAAACGATGTCGGGACTTTTAGATAAGAATCTTAAATGAAGAAAATAATGAGAAACTGTAACGTATAGTTTAGAAAGTTAAAACAAAAAGACTCTACTTCCTTTTACAGCTATTAAATAAGCGATCTATTTTAAACGCTCAAAATAATGGTTGCATGTACTCATTACGACCGTTAGATGTATACTTCTTAAACAAATAACTCTTTAGATATTTTTCATCGCATATAAAGTTATGGTTAACGTGAAGAATAGTAATTTTAAATGTAAGAAAAAGGGCAATCCTTCTGTTAGCATCGGTGATCTTAAATTGCATAAAACTGCATGGAACATGGAAAAAAACCAAAATACAATATAACAGTGCCTTAGAATGAGCAAATAAGCACTTCAAATAATGACAATAATTATGAAGAGGTATTTCCGGGTTTATAGGCCGTGGTCGATATGGAACAGATATCGACCACATCTGATCCATATCGACCACGGTCTATAAGCTCGAAAATACCTCTTCATAGTGACGTCAGCCGTGAAAGCCTCAAACAGAATTAATGATAATTGTATTTTAAAAAAAGTGCAGAAATTATTAAACAGTTAAATATTTAAAATCCTGTTGAACATCAATACAGTTACGTTATAGTAGCAGACCAGGAGTAACAGCAACAAAAGCTATGTAGATTAGGCAATAACGTACAGATTTTATCTATACAAACCAACAAAACCTGACCAGCATTAAAGTAAAATGTAAGAACAAAATTAAAAAAAAAAATTAAGGATGGTAAAGATTGTGTCATTTTTGTTACAAAGGGTAATTTAAATTCAATGTCGAATTACTGAAAAAGTGTATTTGAAGTACTTTTCAATATACATTTATTTATGGGTATTTTACATTCTATTTAAATTAAATATTTCGCAAATCTTTAGATTCCTTTTTAGTTTATAAAACATTGGTTGTCTAGTTCGTGCATACTCCAAAAGGATCGAGTACTTTTAAAACATTTCCACAGTTGTTACGCGCATTCAGTGTTCAGTATTTCTATTGTTTCGTTGTTTATCTTAGAAAAAGAAGTTACTTCGATAAACAGTACTCGTTCGGAGAAAGAAAATTCCAAACGGCAGAAATTTCTTGGGAAATCAATAACATATGTATAAATATTCAATTGAATTTAATTCTAGCGCATATGCTTTTAATAAATACTCGATTCATTTTTTTTTTTTTTTTTTGGTTCAAATCGAATATGCAAACTTGGAAGCAGCGAAAATAACTTTATTAAGAGAATCTTATTCCGAGTTTCGAGAGCTTTTCAAGAATGTAGAAGAAAAATAAAAGTAAATAGCACAAAAGTTAAAAATTCAGCGAAAGTAAAAGTAAATGGAGCGTAAAAGTAAACATAGAATATCGTTATATACTCCAGAGTTCTTTTAATGTTTTGATCACCAGTACTTTTCGCTCAATGACTTTCTGAAAAAGAAACTTTTACGTGGAAAATTTTTAACTTCTTTTTCGAAGAAAATGAAGTTTGAGCCAGGAGAGGAAAGATTTTTTTTTTAATCGAAATTCAATATGTTTTACAATATTTGAGTAGTATACGTTTCAGCTGTATTTGAAATATCAGCATAATCTTATTACAATATTGCATTGCATTATAACTGCATTGCTACCCGTGCACCCGTGCATTGCTACCGAAGCATTTGCACTTCACAGAAGGAATGCAAAAACAAGTTTTTTAAAGAAATTTTTTTGATTAACAGTAAGAGTGCGAATTGTTTATTTGTTTTTTCTGATAGTAAAAAAATATTGAAAATGATGTCTTACTTTCGAAGTTTCATTAAGTATTACTAAAGTTTGCCGTATACAAAAATAAATGAATAAAATAAATAAAAATGAACTATTAAGTAAATTTATAAGAAATAATTAAAAAGATGAGGACATATTGGAATAGAGTTCTGCAGAAGAAAAAATCCATTAAAACGACGTTCCTCTACCCCAGATTTAAACTTAAGCCTTCCCATTGTAATCACAACCGCACCATTGTGACTTAGTTTACGAATGCTGTTAGTTGAAGTAATGTGTAATAAAAAAAGGAGAAATAAACGGTTTTCCGACCAAAAAAGAACCATCAGTCGAGGCGGTACAACTCGTAAAATACTTGTACCGTACTAAGTGCGGTCGCTCGCTGGTGTTCTAATTTCACATTAGTTACCATTTTTTTTTCGGCTCTCTCTGCTTTATAAGAGATTTTTTGCCTCCAACTCGGCTAGTTTCGTATTCCATGCTGGTGAGTGCATAATAAGCACGAAACTGCAGTCCATGGATCGAAATAGCCAAGTTGGCGGTGTATTGCAAACTAACTGTTTACTTGGTACATAGAAGAAAAGCAAGAAACCAAAAGAGAAAAAAAAACTAATGAAATGCAAAAATGTAAAACGTAAGACATTCATTTCCTCTTTTTTTTTTCTTTTTCGATGTTTCAAATCTAGGCCTCTTTCAATAAATACTTTTTTTGAATAAAAATTATTTACTAACTACATTTAATCATATTTTTGGAATCAGTAAGTGGTACGTATGGTTACATTAAATATTTTGTTCAATACTTTAATGAACTTCAGAATGCTACTTTAACAATCATATTCAACCTGGTTATATTATCCAGAGATTGCAGTCTCGTCCTTCATATTCAGTATATGCTGTATTTTCTGGTGGATATCCCTTAGCCGGTTTGAGGGCAAAAATTTTAGCTTATCACTAAAAGCTTTTACCTTCATTTTGCGAGTTGAGCAGCACCATTGTTTCCCGACACTTCTTGGTATGCTAAATTCATTTCAGATACCAGCTTGAAGGTAATCTCAGCTTCAATGAGAGGATATCCGTATCGAACTGGTTAGTGACTGTTTCAGACTGATGAGTCTACAGTTCTAACAGTTCTGCCTTCACCTAGATTTGGGGGTAATAACTTACGGTTTATTGTTTAACGGTATTTTCTAAATAAAATTCAATAGAAAATGTATTTTTAAAATAAAACCTAGGAAAACATTTTAAGTAATACACCTCTGTCTTCGAATGATATTTCTAAGAAAACTGTTTATCTGACATGCTTAGTTTGGGGTGTCAGAAAATGCAGCTTAGAAAATATATTGTTTTTTTTTAATTAATTAATCTATTTATTCTTAAAAAGGCTTAGTGACTAATTCTTAATGCGAACATTAATAAAAAAAAGGAACTAAATAGAAACTAGCGTTTAATTTCAACATACCTTCAAATTAAAATAAAAATCTCCGTCAATTTCTGCAGTATAAACTAAATATTATCATGTTTTTGTATCTAAATATTTTCTTCTGTATTAGTTTTTTAATAACCAATATCCAAATGCCGCTCTAAGAAAACAAGTTTTCTTGCTATACGTTATTCAAATAGTACGGTTTTGTTCCATCCCCTGAAGAAAAAATATTTAATTTTAGAATCGTCCCTTTCTCGAAAATAGCTCGATTGCCATATTCAAAGAAAAAAAAAACTTATTAATCGTCTTAAATAGAACCAAATCTCATTATCCTACCACCTTTATAACATTTTGCATCTTTCTTACTCTTAATTTTTCCATAGTATCTCTTTAAAAGCTGCAATGAAAATCAAACTTTAAATTAAAAACGCCTTTTCATTCTTGATAACTTTCGATAAGAGTGAAAATGTAATACCTTTCGATTAAAATCTCCTATTAAATACCACTGAAATAAAAAAAATCAATAAATACTCGGAATTGCATCCCGACGCCATTAAACCCACTCCCTCCTCCCCAATCACTGCTAACAAAAACTCAACTTCCTATACTAAAGCAGACGAATAATTAAATACTATTCGCAATTTATCTTTACCTTCTACCTAGAAGTCGAGCCTCCAAAGCATCAGATAAAATTAACTTCAAAAGCAGCTGAAAAGAGCAGTCAGGAGAAGGAAAAATAAAAAGGAAAAAACCTGGATTCCTTAATTGCAAATCAAAGTCGAAATGCTTCGAATTTTAAACCGCTTTGATTGTGTGAGCGTTCGCACCTATTTCTAGCCATAGGCTCCATTTTTTTTTCTTTTCTTTCGCACATCTCATTTGCATTTGAATCCTCTGAGCTAGAAGAACGGCGAACGTCGCTTTTAATTCCGAAAGGAAAGCACGTTTTCGCTCAAGTACATATTCCCTATTGAAAGCCTTCGAATTTCCGGAAATTTCATTCAAATAGACTCGAGGTTTAGTGTTTCCGTTGCTTCCGTTAAAAGAAAAAATAACTTTTTTTTTTTTTTTTCTTTAATGTGAAAGCAAGAACGATTGGAGTAAGAAAAAAAAGGTAGGGCTTTAATTAATCGAACGATTAGTTTAAAAGTGAAAAAAAAAAAAATCTTTGTTGAGTCGACGATTTAGAACACCTTATGTCTACTGTAATGGAAGGTATAAGAATATACCATCTTTTCAAAAAATAGCCTATACTCTGTTTTTTATTAATTTAATATTTTATGCTAAAACGTGTATCCGTTGAAAAATTTTCCAACTTTATTCAGACTCGAGATTTGGTGCTCCACTTCCGTTGAAAGGATAAAGTTTTTTTTTGTTTTTTTCCAACGTTATAGCTCAACTGATAACACCTTATCTAGTATATACCTATATACTAGACGGTACCCTATATATTGAACGGTACCTTATAGCTGGTATGTCACCAAGTGATAGGTACAGGGGACCCCCGGGTGTGATATATTGGACGGCATACAGAGTATACCATCTGGTTTCTTCTGAAAGCATATACCCTATGCTTTATATAAATTTGATTTATATCTCTAATAAAAGCATTGAGAGTAGATATTCCTAATTGAAAGCCTTGGAATTTCTGGAAATTTTATTCAAATAGACTGGAGGGTTTAGTGTTTCCGTTGCTTCCGTCGAAAGAAAAAAAAATAGTGTTTTTTCTTTAATGTGAAAGCAAGCGCGATTGGAGTGTGAAAAAAAGGTAAGGCTTTAATTAATCGAAAGATTAAAGTTTAAAAGTGAAAAAAAAGAAAACGTTCATGTTGAATCCACAATCTAGAGCATCTACTGTCTGCTGAATTGGAAAGTATACGAGTACACCATCTGGATTCTTTCAAAAAATAGAATATAACCTTTATTTTAAATTAATTTGATATTTTTTGCTCCCTGATGCCTACGATGTTTCAGAACTCCACTGAAACAGACTAGTGGTTTAGTGCTCTGCTCCCGTTAAAAGAGGGGAAAACAGTTTTTTTCTAATGTTAAAGTAAAAGCGATTTTGTTCAAAGCATTAAGATTTTAATTCATCGAAGGACTGTCTTGAAAATGAAAAACAAAATTTCCTCCTTGAATATCAATGAAACACGACTTTTTTAGTTTTCGTGTAGGTAGTTCTGTATTGTATGGTAAACGGAGCATACCGTCAGTTTTTCTCTTTTTTTCGAAAAATAGCATCATTTTAATACATTTAAATTAGATTTTTCATTGAATAAGATAAAGTACATATTCTTAATTGGAAGTTTTCGAAATTTCGGATATTTCATTCGAATTAATTCGAGGTTTTGTGTTTTCGTTGCTTTCGTTAAAAGATTTTTTTTCCTTAGCGTCAAATGGAATGCAAAAAAAAAAGTAAGACTTTAATTAATCGATTAGTTTAAAAGTGAAAAAAATATTAATTTTCTTTCGTAAATGTTCAACGGAAAATGCCAAGTCTAGAACACCTATGATATGTTGTATTAAAAGGTATACGATCTAGTTTATTTCGAAAAATAGCGTATACCCTACTTTTTTAATTGATTTGATATTTTATGTTCCTTGTTGAAAACCTTCGAATTTCCGGAAATTTCATTCAAATAAGCTCAAGGTTTAATGTTTTGGTTCGTTCCGTTGAAAGGGGAATACAATTTTTTTCTACAGTTAAAAGTTGGGCATGCAAAAATGCAAAGTTCTAATAAATCGAATTACTAGTTTAAAGGCCAAAAAAATTCCTTTTCTTTTTTGATAGACAAAGCGAAGTATATGAACTGGTTTCATTCAAAACATACCACGCTCTCTTGATCCTCGTGCAGGTGTAACAGAAACAGAAGGCATCCGATCCATAAATTTAAAAATAAAAACAATGAAACTTTATAAAGAAGGCGGGTAACCTTAACTAAAATGTAGACAATAAGTATTAAGAATTTTATTTTATTTTTTTTTTAAGTGCATATCATATCGGTTATATTTTTTTTCCAAAAATATTTTATTTTATTCTTTTTTAGTGTAAATGCACTTAAAATAATCAAAATATAGTTAAAAAACCATGCAGCTGTTCAAAAAAAAAATCCTTGCAAACCCGGACTCGATCTCATTCCATCAGGAACTTCAACCTGACGCGTTTAATCACTTGACCATCGGGTCGCTCTTTGAAGTAAGGATTTACGATAGCACATATTGTTTTAAATAACATGAAATTTTAGTTTTTCAACTATAACTTTTTTCTATTGAACAAATATCGTCATATGAGTACATGGTACCTAAATTACACCATCTTCTATCGATTAAAAAAAATCGTCCAAATCGTTTCAGTAGATCAGATATTAT
This sequence comes from Uloborus plumipes, assembly GCA_038373865.1. Classification (NCBI taxonomy): domain Eukaryota; kingdom Metazoa; phylum Arthropoda; class Arachnida; order Araneae; family Uloboridae; genus Uloborus; species Uloborus plumipes. The sequence goes on along the minus strand of JAXGGA010012250.1, from coordinate 9,944 downwards.
GTGCGGAAAAAAAAAAAAAAAAGCACACGATTGGAAGTGAGAACCTCCTCTGTTTTTGAAGTCGGTTAAAAACTTAACTGGACTATTTCATGAAAAAACACATTTTATCCCGCATACAGCTCATATGTTTCTTTGAAAATCATAATTTAAAAAGCTAATAAACAAATATTAGACAGTTAAGAAATCCTAAGCATGTGTTATTTCTTAAACAAAACTTTCTGTTCATTGCCATTTTAAAATTATTCCTTTTAAATAAAACATGTGCCCTGACTCGTGAAGGACAAATTGGCGGCTTTTTCGGGAGAGAAACAAATTTGTAAGCAGTTTTTTTTTAAAGCACTATCTATTGTATCTTCTTTGGAACCACCACCAGCAGCTGTATACAAAAAATATATAAGTAACGTTTTACTTGCAAAAATATTTTGTGTATGTGCGGGCAAGCGCGCATTGTAGACATTTCTGTTATTAAATGAAATGTGGGAGATAAATTTTATCAAATCATTGATATTAATTTTGTATTCTTCTCAATCCGTTTGTGTTTACTAACATTTTAATCAAATTCATTTAATACGTATAGTACTTCAAAGTACTTAAGCTATTTCCTAGTCTTTGAAACAAGGGTAATGTTGCAGAAAACCTTTGTTTCGTAGTCTTTATTTTATGCTAAAACAAATACTAAAGATAAAAGCAACATAGAAAAGGAACTTCTTCAGAAAGCGTATTGAGCTCAAAATCCAAAACCATGCGAAAATATTGTACTGAATTAAACACACGAAAACAGAAATTCTAAAGAAGCCTTTTAATTATAAATCAGTTGGATACAAACTCACGAGTTTTGAGTACTCTAAATTGAATCATTCACGCCCTTTCTCTACCTTGAACCCTGATTTGCATTTGAATCATTTCTGTGAAGTCAAAGCCAAGAACTACTTTCGGGTCTAGAAATGAGAATATATTGACTGTATGTGCTTTTACGCAAATAGTGCAAGTGATGAATTTAGGCTAATGTTTGTTACTGAGTTTGAAATAAACAGCAAATGTGTAAAAAATTAAATGAACAAATATTCTTTCATTTAAATGTTCGCTTATAATATGAATTCCTAATACTAGTTGATATGTGCGAAGCATTGAACACTTGACAGAAGGAATGCAAAAACAAATTTTTGATTTTTTTAATATTATTAACAGCAAGTATTACTAAAACTACGGTGTATCCACGAAACAAAAAGGGGGAGGGGGAGGCTTTGAAATAGAATATTTTTCATGCTAAAAATTGATTAAAATTTCGCTAAAGAGAAAACCTTTTTTAATATTTTTAGGCCCAGTTTCGAACAAGTGCACTTCCCATTATAAGCTTATAAGCAAAACGCTCTACCAACTGCGGCAATGGTTTAAATTTTAGAAAGCTATTTATTAAAGTAATGTGTAATAAAAAAACAGCTGAGGAAAAAAAAGTATGTATTTTTCGTCAGTGGCCGGCACTTTAAGTTTTAAACTGCGAGTTAAGTCATGGAATTCAGTAAAAAAATAAGGAAGATCTTACGTGGTAACAGAAAACAGGCTAGATAAATAATATATCAGATTTTTCAGACAAAAAAAATTACTGGAACTTTTTCGCATTATAAATTTCTTTCCTCTTCCTGACGAACCAATGAAGCTGATCTGCCTTGAGAATTAGTATCTTAAATGTGTGTGTACGTACTGTAAGAGCACTTATATTCGTGAGCTGTAACTTTTGAAAAAAGGAAGATATATATATATATATATATATATATATATATATATATATATATATATATATATATATATATATATATATATATATATATATATATATATATAAATAATTTTTTTTTTTTTTTTTGCTGCAAATGTCGATAATTTTATACGAACAAAACTGAAAGTCCAAGGAAAACATGGAGCCATTTGTCATTACTCAAAAATTTGCAACTGTTACCGAGTTTTAGTTTTTGGTTTTAACAAGGCTTTGGTTAAGTGAATTAACATATTCGGTATTTAATACCGAAGCAATACATTATTACGTGCCACGATTTTTGGACATAAAATGCATTTTGTTTCATAAATAATTCTATTTCCACTACGTTTAGGAAAATGAATTAAATATTCAGGTTTCATTTTTATTTTATTTTGATTTATTTCCTTTATTCTGCATTATCCTTAAATCCAGAAAACTGGTTAAAATAATTTCCCAGCCAGTTTTTATGCATTGTGCAGTTTTTGCCTATTTCTGATGAAGTGTAGCTTACACTGTGCTTAAAATATTTCGTATATTGTAGCAAATTACATTGGGAATTAACCTACAGAGACGCTTTATCGCAAATTCTGGGAAAAAAATCCTTTTTTTTTCGTTCACTCTTCAATTTTTCAGCTCAATTTCTTCTCTGAATAGAAGAAAGCTGAAGTTTTACTCAATAAAAAAGACCCTTTTTAAGTAAATTAAATTAAGAGTCACCGTTTTATCAAAAAGAGGAAAAGATGAAACAAAAAATCTGGTCTTTTGCAGCGTTTGCAATTGATTAAACTTGAATTAAATAATTTAAAGTGGCTCTTTTATCTTCTTGTTATAAGCCCATTGTATTCAATGAAATAGAAAGACATCAAAAAGTAAAATTCTCCTTTTTTTTTATTTGAACATTAGTTTAATGCCTTTTCTCAATTTTTCCTTCGAAACTCAATGTAATTTAAAACGAATTGTCGGAGAATTATTCAACTTGAAAATTCTACGCAAAAATAACTTTGTATGCGTGGTTAACTTAAAATATCTTAGGATGTCAAAAAATATAATTGAAGCAAGAAGTAATCAGCAGTAAGTATGTGCATTCACAACAGTTTTAAGTATTAATAAATTGTGATTAAATCATGTAAAAAAATCTAGATAAATGTATCAAACTATTGTGTCAAGAAAATATTTTTATTGGAGCGTATTAGTTTAAGCATGGTCACACAGTCTAAACCTTTAAGTGAGTTAAAGATATGTTTGGAAATTTTGCGACAATGCACTTTTATTCAAGTAAGACATTATCTATGACGCTACATATAAGAAATAAAAAATAAATTTGGGTAATTACAAAAAAAAAATGCAGATTGATTCCAGTGTCCTGAACATTCTAAATAATATAAAAATTAAAAAGCATTGGATGTTTTATAAAAAAAAATTTCTTAGTTGTTTTCTACTAACGAACGGCCTGCGGCCCATATGTGACCTGCAAAACCTGATCCATCTAGCCCTTTATTATATTGACTGTTACGAACCAAAATATATATTCCTTGACTTTCCAAAACAATCTTAATTCGGTATTGCGAACAATTGCTTGCATTTGAAGTCAAATAGTCAAACATTGGTTTTCAACAATTAAATAAAGGCTTGGTACTAAAAAATAGGAATTTAGTAATGATAAAAACAATTCTTGGTTTGTAAAAGTTTCTTTTTCCACGTTTTCCCATGTTATCTGAAAATATTTAAATACATTTAAGTTTTACATGTGTTTTAAATCTCGAGATTAATTTTTGTATGAGGTGTGGTCATAGGTAAAAAATGTTGGGCAATACTATTTTATTTTAAATGCTATAAAATGAAAGGTAACTTCATCATTTTTCAAAAGTGTTGTAACAGCAAACTATAATTTATTTTACACTAGATGAAAATTTTCTTGCCAAATTTTACCCAAACTCTATTTTAGAAATCTCTATTTTCTCTCTGACCTATCCTAATTTAAAATGTTCTTGAAATATAATTGATTTGATACGAGAATAGTATTCAAACTGTTCGAGGAAACTCGTTAAGATAAGTTATACTCCGGCAATTTTCAACATTATTTTTGAAAGCTTTGTTGTACAAAATATTTAAAATTTTTAATTGCAAAAATCATCACGGTGGAGCAACGTCATAAGATAAAACCCAGTAGTTGACATTACATTAGTACTTAATACTTATGAAGAAAAAATATATAAGCTAATCCCAGGCACCGAAAGATTAGCTAAAAATAAGATAAAAGATAAGCATGGCAAATTTATACTACCAATTTTTAATATTCTAATTTTTAACAATTTAATAAAATCTCTTGCTTACTTTGGTTTTCTTTAAGTGTCAGACACTAGAGCAGTGTCTATTACTGGTGGTTTTACCTTTCATCAAACAAAAAATATATTTTCGTATGTTTTCTTTTAAATAATAATAATCACATAAAAAGCAAGACAAGCTGTTTAAATAAGTTATTAAAAAAGAGATTTTCGTTTTTGTATTCACATTTTGTTTCTAATATATATAAGTAAAAAAAAACATTGAAAATTAGTAATACATTGCCCCTTACTCAAAAGGTTGTCCACATGTAATGAGCGGGACTGCTATTACCCGCTTTATTACATACAGGCAAGAAATAATGACACCAATGGAATCTTAAATTTATTTGCATTGTATCAATGTAATCATAAATTTCCAAAGATAACGGCAGATAACGACTGCTAAAACAATAAATCCCGAAGCAAGATAATGATAAATATTTAGGCACCTAATCAAAGCCAGATACGAAACCTATCTCAAAGCCACTTTTAATCACATAGCTTCTGCCCCAAATTTAAAACTCCGTAACCCAATCCAATTAACATCCAGCGTTGCCATACATTAATAAAGAATAAGGCTTCTATCCAGTTCATGACGTGGAAGCAAAATGAAGAAGCCGCTCTGCGTCCCAGACGTTCCACACCACGATCCCTGAAATTTATTAAGGTACGGACGCTATCCCAAAATTTAATGTGCACGACTGCTTTAATTAGTAAATTAAGTAGCTGCTTGAGCACAACGTCGTAAAAGGCACCCCAGCGCTAAAGGGCGCTATCGACCAAGCCATAAAAGAGCTAATCATTATTTTGGGGTACTATATGAGTTTTATCCGAGTGGCAGCCAGTCTTGCACGGTATTCGTCTGCGTTTTTTCCTCGCATTTGTTTTTCGTAAAGAGTAGTAGAACTTCAAGCGGCGATGGAATGAAAACTGAGTTTTCTTTTTCATTCTTTTAATTAATTAGCGGTCTTTTTTACGCTTTTGTAATTTTCTGACAATATTTTGTGAGTTAAATTGAGTGCAATTTTAATAGCCCCTCACGAGGGAAACCTCAGCATCGAATTAGGTGGTGGGAAATTAGAACGTTTTTATTAGCTTACATAATATTAAATGCAATGAAATATACACGGCTGCAGTTAAACTGAATTTTAATTAGCTTCACATTAATTTTTGTTCTTGTGGGCTTATTTATCAAGCTAAATCTTTCTTTTTACATTAGCTTTAAAATATTCATTAAACTAAAATCATTAAAACTAACACAACCGTTTTTTTTTTCTAGTTATGTTACTTTTCTTACTGGTAATGATTGCATTGGGATTGCAATTGGTGGTATTTTTGGCAAAACGAAGATTGTAATATGAATTTTCATAATATTGAAAGATATTTACAAATGATAAGAGGATTTTGATACGAAAATGTTAGAAATTTAAATTATGGTTTCTGGTCTAGCATAGACCAATTTGAATTAAATGCTACTCTTGGTAATGAGACTCTAAATGGATGCAATTTAATAAGCTATTTTACGCATAGAAATTAAATTAATCAAATAGATTTGGCAATGAAAAGGTCAGAAAAAAATTATCATATTCAATGAGGTTGCAATTAACTGAATTTCCGATAGCTGCAATTTGATTCACTTATTTCACTACAGTGAACATTTTTTTTTTTAAATCTTGCTTTTTGGACACAAGTCCTTTGTAAATATTTCCTTACGTGGAAAAATATATTTTTACTTAATAGTTCAAAGTTAAAGACATTGGGGTCATTCCATGTGAAATCAACAAGCCTCAAAACTTGATCAGCACCAATTTCAAAAAAATTATAGGTTGATTACCTCTATAAAGTTGATACAAAAAACTGATTTTTAAAATTTTTTCAGCTGTTAGTTTTTTGTGTGAGACCGCTTAAAAACGGACAAAAATGGAAAAAAGTGAAATTTTGAACATACAAAGATTCAATTTTCTCAGCTTGTATTGCAGCTAGAGTCTTTTGCATATATGTCATTGTAAAGCTCTTAAACAAGCTTTCAAATGATATGTAATTTGACCAGGTTTTCGTGATGTTAATATTTCAAGGTCACCAAAAGCAATTAATTTGACCTGAATCATTTCAAAAAGGTGTCATTTTTGAAAAATCTGAGAAAAGATATACAAGATTACTTCCATAATGTAGTGTAGATGTGGTAAAATTTGCCGAATGTGGTACCAGCAAGGGATCTGGATTGAAAAATGGGAATCAACTTTTTTACACTCTTACCACTTGTATTGCAATGCCTATGGTCTCCCTGAGGACAGAATATAATACAGAAATATTGCAAACTGCGAAATGTATATTATACAAGGTGACGGTTGGCTTGATTCCACGTCCATTGGTCTTTGAGAGTTTATACATAATTCCTTTTCCGTTTCTACTAGGTCTTCTTTCGAATAATTAGCAACGTTATGGACACATTAGACAACATTTCAAAGTCCTGGATAGTAGATAGAATATGAGCGTTCCCATGAGGCTGCAACAGCTTGTATTTTCGTCATCTGTGTCCTACTGACGCACCTTAGACACCAATATCCATTAGTACCTGCAGATCAAGAATCCAACCATTTCTGTTGGGCAATCAAGAGATCGGCCTTTGACAGTTGTGTAAGCTACGTTCGATCCTTATAGTCTTGAAAAATGAAGTATGCATTCACTTGCATCTGATTTCCTATTTAATGGCATTACACAATGAAGACTTTCTGAGTGCCGGGTGGTTGTTCTTGGCCATCAATTTCTGGATATTCGAAGCCGTCTATCTTCGCATATCAAATCAATTCATTTTCAATATTGCACAATTGAACATTATAAACAGGAAGCAGAGGCTTTGAAATCCAGAAAAATGCTGCATAGAACAACACTAGGCACTCAGTTTCTTCATTGTGTAATGCTATTAAACGATGAAGCAGATGCAAGTGAATGCATATTCATTTTCAACACTATAAGATCGAACGTGCTACAACTGTCAAGGCAAAAGGGCCGATCTTGATTGCCCAGAAATGGTTGGATTTTGATCTGCAGGTATAATGGATAGTTGGTGGCTAAGGTGCGGTCTTAGACACAGATGAAGAAAATCAGCTTTGGGCAGCCTCATGGACTCCTCAAATTCTATTACTATCCAGACTTTGAAAATGTTGTCAATGTGCCCATAAGTGCTATTATTTCGAAAGTTAGTACCGCTAGTAGAAACGGAAAAGGAATTATTTATAACCTCTCAGAACAAGACGTGGAATAAGCCAACCGTCACTTGTAAATAACATTTCGCAGTGTTGCAATATTTCTGTATTATATGTCCTCAGGAGCCATAGGCATTGCAATAAAGTGGTAAGAGTGCAAAAAGTCGATTCCATTTTTCATCCAGATCCCATTGCTGTCCCATTCTGCAAATTTTACCACATAGGGGAGAGTGGTAATGAATGGGCCATGGTGATGAATGGGCCACTAACAAAATATGAGAAAGTATTTGCATGAATTTTCTTTTGATGCCACCAATAGATGTAGCTATTTGTTCTACTAAACTCATCCAATTTTCATTCGTTTGCGCTGAGCCATTTTCATACTAGAGTGGCATGCTCAAGAATCTGACTGAAAAGTAAGTTTTTCCCTTTTTAGTAAAACATTTCCTAGCTAAAATGTACCAAGTATTTCACTGCATGCATATGTATAAGCTAGTCTTTCCATATCTATAAACTAATCTTAAAATGTATTTCGATGTTATCTAAATTCAATGTACTCAAAAAACCTAAATGTATTCCAAAAGTATAGGTGGGGCTGAATGGGCCACTATGTCATGGTAATGAATGGGCCACCTAAATATTGTTTTTCTTCCTTTTCTTTGGATTTTTGCAGTAATATGAAACACAACTGACTGTCATAGATAAAGATTACTGCCGTCAAAATAGGTTTGTAGTAACTTCTAAATATAATTTGCAGATCTATATTATATTCCTATAGTACAATAGACCTCTGGTCGCAGTGCGTGGCTTGAAAAAGCCCCCCTCTCTCCTTCATATTATATTCCTCACAGTACAATTTCATTTTCTTTCTTGGTAACTTAAGTTAGATATTTCTTATTCCCGATGTCTAGTAAATTTTAAAAAAAATTTTGAATTTTGACAAGTTTGAAAATGAAGATGAAGTTTTTGAAAGTGATTTTTAATATTATTTTTGAAATATATAAATTTTGTTAAATCATAGTGTGTATTATCTGTTATTTTTTTTTATATATATTTGATGTTATTTATTTCTTACAATCTCATTATTTAATCATTTTTTCGCTACAATTGGTATGCATCAGTTTTATTTTAATTGCATCAGTTTTGATGTTTATATAATTTTAAATCAGTATGATTTTGTATCATCATGTCAAGTGGTACATTTCTTATGTCATATTCAGCAAATAAAAGATTAAATCCACATGTTTTCATTGAATTCATTTAGTGGCCCATTCATTACCTTCGTTGACCCATTCAACCCCATAGGTGGGGTTGAATGGGCCAAATTTCAAAATTTTTATTTTCTATTATAATTCATTATAGACAGATGCTAATCCAACTTTTATGACTTTTTTAGATAGCCAGATAAGCAAAGTAACTAAAACACCAATTTAGAGTTAAAACAAAGTGTTAGAAAAAATTACAAAAATTCAAAACCAAAAAGTGGCCCATTCATTACCACTCTCCCCTATACACTACATTAGGAAGTAATATATATATTTTTTCAGATTTTTAAAAAATGCACTTTTTGAAATATTCAAGGTCAAATAATGCTCTTGGTGACCTTGAAATATTAACATCACGAAACCTTGTCAAATTATATATCATTTGAAAGCTTGTTTAAAGAGCTTTACAATGACATATAGCAAAAGACTCTAGCTGCAATACAAGCTGAGAAAATTGAATCTTTGTATGTTCAAAATTTCACTTTTTCCATTTTTTGCGTTTTTTAAGCGGTCTCACACAAAAAACTAACAGCTAAAAAAATTTTAAAAATCAGTTTTTTGTATCACTTTATAGAGGTAATCAACCCTATAATTTTTTTTGAAATCGGTGATGGTCAAGTTTTGAGGCTTGTTGATTTCACATGGAATGACCCATTGATATATGTGAGTAAATCAATACAGCCGTGTCAGTACTTTTGAAGCATTAATGTTTTGACCAGATCCGCCACCTCAAATTTTTTCAAGGATTTAGGGGTGAAGGGCAACGAAAAAACATTAGTTTTCCAAGCCCCTAAATACGCGGCTTAAACTTATAAATTAATGAGTAAAACGTAGATAAAAGTAAAAAATAACTTATAGAAAGTTTAAAATTCAGCTAACAGCTGTGTCGAGTCTATCAAATACATGGCTCTTCATCAGTGCATAAAAAAAAGTGGTTCCTAAGTCCGCATCAACGGTCAAGAACCGGTACACCTGACCATTGGTTCGGACTTCGGACTTGTAAACCCTTTTTTTATGCACCGGTAAAGAAGATTGTATTTGATCGAGGCAGCTGTTTTCTGAGTTTTAGACGCTTTTTGGATGTTTTAATTTGTTCTGTTATGCAAGTTATCTTATTTTACGTATTGCGTACTACAAAGTTTTCCAATGCTTTTTTTTCACAACTAATAAATTTAGCCATTAGTTGGGTAAAGTTAGCAAGGAATATGCTGAATTATTTAACAATGACTTATCAGTTTTTCAACTACAAAGCGCAAATAATATTTTTTTATGTTTGCATCTGAGCAATTCCACGGTAACAAATATACCAGTTTTTCACAAAACAGCTCAAAAATACTAGAAATATGCTAAATCTTGTTTTATTTTACGAAGGTTATGAAGAACATAGTCTCTA
>JAXGGA010012249.1:0-39410 GCA_038373865.1 Uloborus plumipes | reverse complement strand
ATAAGGGGGTATGGGGCAAAAAGGGGGTAGAACTATTCCTATAAATATCAGAGATGACAGAGATGAGAACAGAAGATGGGTAGGATTGATCCAGATAGAATTTCAAAAATTCCTCTTCTGAAAGATTACTTTAATTGAACTCATGAACATATTCAGGTGAAAAAATTTTGCCAAAGGTAATTTAATAGGATTTTCTAAAATTCCTATTACTGAGAGAACAAAATTTAAGCCGCCAACTTTGAATTCACCCCACTCCACCGGGGTGCAATACTCCACTTAACCCTTTAAGCGGTTTGCCCGTACGGTGTACGTGCTACCCGAAATTGGCCTCATCTGGTTTGCCCGTACGGCGTACGGGCATCGATATTTTCAGATTTCCTTTTCTGGTTTTCCCGAACTGTTCGGAAAATTGTAAACCTCAAAATTCACAGTAAGTGTGAGAGAAATTTTTGCATAATTTGTAAACCATTCATTACTGCATGCAGAATGTACTTGAAAAAAGCAAATATTTCGGGATTTTGTGACCAAAATTGTAAAATAAAAAATATTGTAAAAGCATTGAAAACGAAAAAAAAAATTTAAAAATTCTTTATATTCTTATTCTGTTAAGTATGGTACTTAACTATATGCAATAAAAAATATGCCTTTTTTGGAAGCATTTCTGGTAAAATAATTGACCGCTTAAAGGGTTAAAATATAATTATAAAATTTATAACAATTGAGAAAAGTGGTAGAAAATAGCAAATCATTATATGAGAAACATAACAAATATTAAAATCAACATTAAATGAAGAAAACAAGATTTTATATGATTTTTTCTTATACTAACGTCTAATAGTACTAATAATTATAATAATCGCTAGAAAACAATAAAAAAGATTTGGGCGTTATTCCTGACACTTCTTTGCGTGCCACTATATCTGAAAAAAATCCTACCAGTACACTGTGTGGGTGTTTTGACACTGGGACATGTACCCCGGTGGGGTGCATAATCCTGATTTACTCTATGTATTAAAAACATTACTATTCAACATTCTCTGCATCGCAATATTTTTCTGCAGGAAGTAATAATTAAGAAGTATGGGGCTAATTTTTTGTACTATGTGGCCTTAACAAAGAAGAGAAATATTGCTTTTCTGAATAAATTAATTATGAAAAAGTACATTGTAAATGTATGATAAATAACAAAAAAAAAGTTAGCGAATAAAAATCTATCATATCTCTAATTATTTAAACTAATGTTGTCCACTTTAATCTTAAACCTCTAAAAACTATGTCAAAAATAACACATTGATCAACTCAAAATTCATGCAATAAAGTGTAAGGGTACTATCACATTTTATTGCATCGAAATGAAAAAATTACAACTATGCTATTGCTAGACTACTGAGGCAATTAATTAATCAATGCAAGTTTCAAAAGTAAAATACTAAGCAAAAGATAAGCACTAAAATACTAATTCTTCATAAAATTTAAAAGTTCACATATATGTAATGTAGGAGATACAAAAAAAAAAAAAACGCTTTTCATTACATATTCCAGGATCTTATGTACTGTATTAGTTTTGAAAATCGAAACGTATGACATATCTAAGGAAAATTTCAGGAAATAGTTGAATACTTTATTTATTAACTAAGCTTAAATCAGAAGAAAAAATAACAAGATAAATTTCAACTGGCGGGTTACACCAGTTTTCTTGTCTACACAGTGATTTCAAATTCTGTAAAACGTTTTTTCAAAGTAAATAAAAAACTACGAAAGCTTTCAATATTTATTTATTGAAAAAAACATACATTAATAGCAAACTTTTAAATATTTATTGAAAATCAAATACTTCGCAAACAAAAACACGAATTTCTTAAAAACCGTTTTGATTATTCACATGGGAGCGCCATTTATTTTTGAATGCAGAGCTGAATTGAAAACTTTAGTAAAAAATTGTAAATAAATCTATATTTCAAAAAAGCAGCTCTTTTTTCCCTCATTTTTATCTTCGTATCATGCAGATCAAAAGCGCTTACAAACCAAATATTTGTTAATAACATTCTAAAGTGGCAGAGAGGAATAAAAATGAACAATTTTGTCCGCCTTCCATCAACATCGTAAACTCTTCCTAATATTTAATATCCTTAAACTTGGAAAATAAATTTATACTTTGCTCTTTTCAATAACCTAAGGCCAATTACATAAGGAATATTCGAAAAATTTTTCAATTTACTTTGTGGAAAAGGAGCCAGCGTCAATATTTAAATATACATACATTAGCTCCACCCTCGTAAACGCCCTGTAGTTGGTTTTATTGCTATGCTTTTTAGGAATCAAACTGAATTTCGAAAAGTTTCTTGAAAACTTGTAAGATTAGAGATTTAACTGATCACTCCGCATTCATGCGATGGAAATTTTCTCTTTGGACTCACTTTTCTTAAAGATTTGCTTTCGGAAGCGGAAATATTTTTGCCGAAAGTATTGGGTTTATGTTGTGCTTCGCACGGTAAGCCGTAAAATGGATTTCAGCAAAAATATGTGTGCTCTCGCGATTTAGCTGGCTGAATAAATAAACACAGACAAAGTTATTTTACCGTATATTGCTTAAGATGTTGATACTATCAAATATCAATATTTTTATTGAAGAATTAACAATTCAAATATTTTTCGCATGAAATTATAATTTGTCAAACATCCAATAAATGCAGAGGAAAAGTATTTTTGACGTTTTGATTGGAAAATCGTAGATATATATCTCCTTCATTTAATCGTTTACTTTGAAATATGAAAAAATATCACGTCTGTAACACAAACTAGAACAGTACAATTGCTATCAATGATGCTATCCATAATGTACTGAGAAGAAAAATTTTAATATTTTTTGGTGGAGTTTTGGAATTAGTTTTTGCTTTATCACTGGTATAGAGCTCAAATCGGAATTTAATTTCCATCCAAGGAAAGCTGTGAATCTTGCGCTTACGAAGTTTTTTAATTTAGAAGCGAAATGCACTTTTAGCAAATCTTTTTGTTTTATTTCACTGAAGGTTATAAATTGTCATTTTATTATGGAAAAACCTTCCATAATTGAACTTATAATCATTGTTATAAGTTCAGTTAGATTTTAAGGCCCAGATTTTGAGACGCTAGCTTGATAAGTACAAAGGCTTAAAATATTAGTAATATTGCACAATTTTAACTAAAAATAAATGCTTTAAAGTACAAGATTTTAGTTGCGAGATTCATTTGCTGTTTACTTTCTACGATTTCCAGGATACTGCGATTGAAAAATACAAAAGAAGGAAAAGAGCAAAAATAAACTCCCCAAAGAAGAATTTTGCAAATGTAACTACTTCCTTATGTTGTCAATAAAAAATATGTAATCAGATTTTTTGACTTTTACTCGCAAAAGAAAGATAGCACGTTATCAAGGATCATCATATTCAAGAAAATAGAGAAGAATATTCACCAGGAGAAAACTCTTTGGAAAAAAGAAGAAAAAAATCGTCGAAGTACAAAAGAGCGTGTAGCACTGCCATTATTTTCAATGTGAGTGTATATTCTTTTTCCTTACGAGTAGTTTCAATGACGATTTTCAATGGTCGTATACTTTTTGTAGCAACAATGCAAGCATGCACAAGCAAGAATCGTAGCATCTATGACTTCCTTATGGCCATGCAACGAAGTGAGCACTACCATTTTTTACTTCATTCAGGAAAAAAAAACTTATTCTTACATGAAAAAATATTTTGAAAAATCTGTTACAAAAATTTACATTTGGCAAAGATACGAATTTTCTCTTCTTTTTAAGTAAACAGACATGTGGTACACGGAAAAATGGAAGATTGAAAAAAAAAGCACTAAAGTAAATTATATGATCAACAAAATTTATTTTAGATGGCCAAACAAACTTAACGTAATTTAAAAACAATTACTTAAAACGAATAGATTTTGTACACCAAGACAGGACAGTATATACCAGGGTTGGCAAAGGTGGGCCCAGCCCAGAAAAACCCACCCGGGTTTTTGTCAAAAGTGGGTTTTTGTTAATTTCTAAGTTATCAACAAACATAGTCAATAATAATATCTCATCTAAATTATACATAAAAAATAAGTAAGAAATCAGGTTTGAGATAATTTTTCTTAGAGTAATTATTTATTTTATAAAATAATTATTATTTCTTCAATTTTCAAGTCATCGTCCAGAAAATTTTCCTAGCTATGATACTACTTTTTGTTTCAAAATACTTATTATTATTATTATTTATTTATTTTTTGATAACAAATTTTAAATTTTAAAATAAATTGAAAATGAACCATTGAGTAACTTCTTGTAGATGGAAAAAATTGCTTAATTAATGTTTTATGATAATTTTGATTCAAGACAGAAGTCAAATAATGATAAAATACTGCAATTTTTGCTTTTATTCTGAAACAAGAAAAATAAAGTTTTGCTCTTCATTTCTTCTAACCCTACTGCATTTAGTATATGATGATTTTCAAGTGCTATATTTATAGAGGTACCATACCACTGACTTTAAGCATTAAACCCTTTCTTTGATTTAAGAAAAACAAAAAAAAGCGTCCCCACGCAGTTTATTACTACTAAAATATTATGACAAGCATTTATTAATAAATTTATAATTCTTGAAAGTTCTAATGTTAACCTAGTTTTTTCTTAAAATTATTTTTTAAAAAAATCAATTAAGAGTCCCCCCTCTCCCCCCTCCCCATCTAAAATTAATCAGTTTTGGTTTTGAAAATAAGAAGGGGGGGAGACACTTCTCTTATCTCAGAAACACACCTATCATTGAGACATGCCTTATAAAAAACATGCAAATGACATGACTAGATATTGAAGCAGGCTACTTAATGAGAAAAGATGAATATTTCCATTAATAAACAAGTGCAAATGGTTTAAATTTTTTAATGGTATAAATTTAAGTTTTTGAAACTTTCACCCCTAAATATTCCTGAACTTATAGGAAAGCCCATTTGCAACAGTTCTTCTATTTCGTAAAAGACAAGTGATAAAAGTTCATAGCTGAAACCATTGTCCAAAGCTTCTTAAATATACACATTAAATATTACAATTCGGTTGATGATATTATTAATTGTTATTGTTAATAATATTAATTATTAATTGATTGACATTGATTAAATGCAATTCAGAACTTTATAATAAACATATTTATATTTGAATGAATACATGCATTATATATCAATACCCGCATAAGAAATAAAATTTTAACATACAAAAACCCAGAAAAACCCGCAAAAACCCAGAAAAACCCACAAAAACCCAGAAAAACCCACAAAAACCCGGGTGGGTTGGGTTTTTGTAGAAAAACCCGGGTTTTTGCCAACCCTGGTATATACCCGTTGCAACTAAAATATTTTAAAACTTTAGAATAAGCATGATAAAAACTGTGAGCAAAAGCAATTGTTTTTCAAAGCGACTATAAAAACTGCACTTGCATTTTTTTTCTGAAAAATTTCGTTGAAATATGCAAATTAGCATTTTTTTTAAAAATATATTTAGTTACAACAACTGGTAGGTATTCGCCCTTCGAATTCCTGTTGTTTGGATTTTTTTATTAACACTTAAAACATAAAAATTATTTAAGCAATTATTCCCAAAAAGAATAATGGCTGGTAAATAGATTTATAAATTCATTCTCATAATATTAGTATATTTTTCAAGCATAATTATTCATTTTTGACACATTTGAAAGAGATTTTAAAACACAGATTTGATACTACTATTTTCCAAGATATTCCCAAGTGCACACACATAAAATTTTTCAACATTTGAAGAATTGTGCTTTTACTTAAAATTTGTTGCTAAATTAGTATTGGAATCATTTTTATCATGAAAAGAGATTGTGAACAATAATTCAAATCTTTTATAAGCAAAAAGAATCATTATAATGAAAATAAAATTCTTAGCATTTTTTTGAGCAAAACTGGAGAAATTATTTTGTTGTCATTGGCCGGTAGTAGTAAGTTCAATAGCAGCCCCCTTTTTGATATAGTGATATATTTTTCCTTTTTTTACCACCTCAATGTTTTTTTTTTTTTTTTGAAAATTTTTTGTTGAAATAGTAATTAGTGTAAAAAGTTTTTTTTTTTTTTCCAAAAAAAGAGTCATAAAGACTCCATCGTGATCTAGGTGGAGATTTTTTACTGACATACTTAATGCTTTTCGTACACTTTAGAACCGCTGTAGCAGCTTATAGTGAGACTGAAGCATAACAAAACGTACTTAACTCATTAGCTAGGAAATAAATTTGTCTTAGCACATGAATGAAAAATTAAGTAATTTGGAGTCGGTAAGTTTCAATTTTCTCATCTTAAGTGTGAGAGAGTTTGTGGAGATAAGATAAGTATAAATGTATTCAACAATGCAGGTTTAACTACGTAAGTAAAATTTTGATAAGGGGCTAGATACAAAGTGAAATCAGGGCTTCCGCTAGGTGTCTGTTACCAACCATTAAACACGTATTACCTCGCACACACAAATTCTTCAGTGTTGCATAAATTAATCAACGTTGAAATCGGAGAATTCCTGGAGACTAAACTCTATTTCTATTCTAAACGTCAAAATGGACAAGTAATTCGTTTTTATCTTTTTGCATGAACATATTTCATCAGATAATACAGTAGTTATAAAATTTTAACGCTATTCACAAACATCGCTCTTACACAACATACCCAAAATGTTTCACGCACTGTAGAATCTTTCCTAAATTAAATCTTCGTCGCTATCATTTTGAAAACACCCATTTAATGCGAACATCTTTTCCTGCATTTTTCAAGTTAGAGTTCACTTCATTGCCGCCGGCGCTTTTCGACATTCGTGGGGTCTAAAAAGAATAAAGCGCGAACAGCGAGGAGCGAGGAGAGTGAGGAGAGTTGAGGGGAGCGGAGCCTGGACACTCGACATCATTTATCAGACCGCTATTGTAAGGCTTGTCATCACGCCCGCCTCGTTAATTCGAATCCAGGGGTAAATACTGAGGTTGACAGTAAATATGAATTTCGCATTCAAGCGCTAGATGTCGCTCATTCTCTTCTTAAATTTAGTTGCCATTTCGTATTTTTAATATTTATTTTTATATTTTTTCCCAAGTGTGCTATCGTAACAAGTTGTCTATTGAAATGGAACATCATGTTGGTGCTAAAAATATTTTTTGTGGGTGACAGTGAATTTATTACTGGGAATCTTTAAAAATGAGCAGAAGGTAATTTGATGTTATACTTTTTTGTGCCAATTTTATTTTGCATTTATTTACTTTTCTTCATGCTGTTACTGTCATTATTACTATTATTATTGTTACTATTGTTATTGTTATTATTATTATTATTATTACTGATGATTATGATGATGATACTGTTGTCGTGTCATTAGGATCATTATTATTGCTGTTATTATTATTATTACCCTTGTTGCCTTTTTCCAGTTCTAAATGCATTTTAATGAACATTTTTTTAGATTTACTGCCCTCTAGATAGGAAAAAGTAGTAAATGTTGCAAAGATGACGTACGTATTTAAAATATGCATCAACGTTATTATTTCGCATAAAATTATACAGATTTTAAAGCTTTGTTTTAATGGTCTGTATTTGCATGCATTAACAATCCTTCATAACATTATCAAGTACTTAGAAAAGACACAGACTTCATAACGAAGAATGTTTCTACTCTCTCTAGAAAAAAACAACTTCATTTATGTCTATGCATTTATTAGCAAAAAAGAACATCAGCCCAAGAGTCAGACCCATGTTTTGACACACTCAAAGCTATAAAGGTAGTTTGCTTTTTCTTGCGCATTCAGACACATCCGATGAGACTTTTTAGACTATTAATGATCGAGGATAGTGTTAGCAATGGATAAACCAAAGGAAAAGATTTCCAGTTTAAATTATAAAAAATATATTTAGCTCTCCTAAAGGTATCCCGTACAGTATATAACTAAAATATCTTTTATTTAGTAGTTAATTATTACAAGAAAGCTGACAAAATTAAACAAATTATTCGAAGAGAAAAAAAAACTTCTATTAAACAATAATACACTTTTAGCTTGCTTCATGGTTGTTCTTAAAATTACAAGTACTTAGGAGTTAAAGGATAATTCTTTCCTTTCACAGGACACAAATTCAACCCGCCTATAAGATTATTTTCTAAGTCTTCATAGATGTGCATATAGCAAGGGCTTCAGTTTATCTTCAAATTTCATTCTATCTTTTCACTTTGGAATGCATAGCACAACATAGCGTTATTCAACATCAAATGTCAGTGTTAAAAAGTTTTACCAATACTAATTCGTTAAAATGAAATTTATTTCAAAACTTGAAATTTTCATCCAAAAGTAAAGCAAGGAAATTAATGTCAAGCGGCAAAACGGGACTGGAGTTGCTTATCACAAAATTATGGCAGCCGTGGCAACACTATCAACTCTTGATATTAAGCGGCAGGGTCGTTAGCGGGCGGCAACCTTCACAAAAAGGCCCACGTGCACGACCATTTAGCTCTGGCGAGGAGGCTGCTCAGGTATTCAGCAAAATCATTGCAATCCGGAAGTTTCGCAAATGATTCCCTGTGTTCGGGACACTTCAGAGAGGACGATTTTCGAACAGGGCGAATCGAGATTCGCCTTTGTGTGGAAGGAAATTTCCATTTCCTTTCGTTCGCTCTTTTACGTTTGTTTTCTCTCTCTCTCTCTCTCGGATGGCAAGCTGGAGACAAAATTTTTGGAACAACGTTTAATGAGCTGAAGTTATATTCCGAGGTGTAGAGAGAAAACCACGATTCGACTTTCCCAAAAGATCGAAAACAAGAAAAGTTGCATCTGTACGAGCAGAATATTTCTTATCAGTACACAAAGATAATTTTCATTTCGATACAATACCTATGAACTTACTGCTAAAACTTTTTTAATTTTTATCAAAATGAAATTATTAAAATCGAAATGTTTAGAAAAGTAATGATACATATTATATGAACGGGGTTAGAATAATAAATCAACGAATTTATAATTTTTGGTTGAGCACGGTTTTGACTTCTTTCTTATTTATACTATTAAATGCAATGCGCAAAAATATACTAAAATATATTGAGAGTTATTAGAGCACAAAAAGTGCAGCCTAACTTGAACTGCTGTTGAGGTGAGAAAGATAGTGGTGTAAATCAGTTTCCAAGTCGCTGATCCAACCAATAAATATAATTTTTGGTTTTGTTTTAATTCATAGCTATTTTTGTATGCATTTGACTTTCCTTCAGTAAACTATCGTCAATGCAAAATAACAATGGTATAAGTTGTTTTAAAGCAAGTTGGAAGTATAGTATCTTTAGATAAAAATTGATGCATAATATTAAAAAAAAAAATAATGTTTAAATATAAATCCTTCCCTCGAAATTAAACTGTCTTACTGTCAAGTTTACTGTCTTGATTTTTTGCAGATGATTTTGAAAAACCTCTAATTTCCCAAAGTTTAAGTTCAAACTACTCGCACTTCTCTCTAAATTAATTCCAACCACACCAAGTAGCGATTTTTTATTGAAATGAGCTAGTAGTAATCTTAATACTAAAGGCTTGAAAAGAGGACATCACATTCTTTCAAACACATATCACTTTTTCTTTCATTTAAAAAAAGTTTATGGTGAGTCACAGACAATGGCCATACACGGTACATTTATTTTGTTGAAAATATACTAATTATTATTACCTTTTTCTTTTCTTTGACATTTCAATGAAGCTATTTTATTGAATAATTCCTCGATTAAAATGAGTCATGATTAGTATCCATTAATTACGATGACGAACATCTTGCAATTAAATTTGACAGTATTTAAGTAATGTGATTTTAAAGAAGATTTATCTTCACATTTCCTTTAAACCCTTATACTTTTTATACTTATTCTTTAAGTTATCTTCTTTTTGGCACTTTTTTTTTTACATTGTAAATCTAAAAATATCTTGCAGCTTTTCCTCTCTTTATAGTTACATTGTTCTGCCCCGAACATGGATGCCTCAAAGGTCCATGTTTCTGGACCTAAGTTCCAAATGGGATCTATTGATTTTAGATACTAGAAATAAATTCTCCTTCATTCACAGTAGTAATACCTTCAGATTAGTTCTCGTGATCATATCCTAAATAAAGAATTAAAAAATATTTTGATTTTCTCTTTTTTCTGCCTTATTTTCTTTCTTTTTTTTTCAAATGTAGTTTAATTGATACAAAGTGCGTATTGCGTAATTATGAGCAGTTAATTGCTAGACTGAACAACGCCATATTCTTTGTTCTGCACCAAATTAGTTGATAGAGCCACCAAGTGTTTCCCGACAAAACTACAAGTCACAAAAATCTGTGCCAAAGCCCCATTTCATTAATTAAATTGTCTCTCGCTATTCCCCGTGAAAATGAATGTCGAAGTTTGGCGTCTCGCGGGAAATCCCACGGAGTGATTTTTTTCCTCCTTCACCGGGGTCGCACCTCAATCCTATTTTACCCGACGTTCGCGTTTTGCATATCCCGAGGAATAGGATTGGAATTCGTTTGGAAGAGGCCAGTTGCCGACTCTTGCTCCAGTTGCTCTGTGCGCCGAGAGATTAAGAGATTTGTTTTGATTCTCTCTGGAGATTTATTATTTGCCTTTTTATTTATGGTAATGATAATGATATATCAACAATTACAACATCAATGACGTTATTATAATTTACTGCAGCTGTTTTTATTATATATATTGCTAATTTTATAGCAATAAACTAAAAAATGCTAATTGTACAGTAACAAATTGTAGAATTGCTACTTTTACAATACTAAACTGTAAAATTCCTAATATTACTTTAATAAATGGTAAAATCGCTAATTCAACCATTTATTACTGTTCATTTTACAGTTTTAAACTGGAACCTCTGCTGCCAGTATTATACTGTTGTTTTTACGGTACAATACTGCTAAATTTTACGGGAATAAGCTGTAAAATTTCTTACTTTACAGTAAGAAACTAAAGTTGCTTGTTTTACAGTTTATTACTGTTTATTTTAGTTTTAAATTGGAACCTCGGCTGTCAGGATTATACTGTAAAAACAAAAGTTCATTTCCTGCAGTGCAGCATTTATTATTCGCCTGTTTATTTATGGTAATGATAATGATATTTAAAAATGACAACATTAATGACATTATTATAGGTTGCTTCAACTGTTTTTATTATTGTCTATAACGCTTATTAGAATATCTGCTAAAAGAATAGGTGGCTTAATAAAATAAATTTTAATTCATCGAAACGTTGTAACTTGTCATTTTATTGTAGGATAATAGAATATCCCGCTTGTTAAAATGTTTCGTGATAAATTGGCTATTGCAATAAGTGTATTCGACTGTATTGTTAAAACTAGTATATTACACTATGAAGATGCATATGGGTGATTCTACAAAAACGGAAGTTTGCGTCTCAATTGTGTCAAAAAATTAGTTTTATTTTTAAAATATGAGACAATTTTTAAAATACTCTAAAAGTTATGCAAGTAAAATATGACATCAGCAGAGTTTAACTATTTGTATCTAACTGTATTTTTGTAATTGTGTTTTCATTTTAAACTCCATGATGCAAAGGGAGATAAACAACACTTTCATGCAAAGTTCAGATGCAACATGAAACATGATGAAATTCAGGACATATTATTCTTTTCTTTTTTTTCTATTTTTTTTTCTTTAAGAAGGGAAGTACTCAATGAATTAGTACTTATGAGTCGTGTATCACTATTGTAGACTTATTCATTTAAAAAAAATTAAAGTTTGAAATTGTTTTTTTTTTTTTTTTGCTAGACATTAATTTTCCCAATGATTTATGCTCTTGTTTAACTTGTTTAACACACAATTTTAAATTCTCTGAAAACTGTAGAAATAGTGATAACATAACTCACCAAGTTGATTATTTTAAATGTGTTGTTTTTACTTTCCGAGAGAGAAAATGAACTTTTTAGCTAGTTTTAAACTGTTTTTTCTCTTTGCCACGCTAATACACTGTAAAAAATGAATGTTTATTTTACAGTATAATACAGCTAATTTTATAGGAATTAGCTGTAAAAATTGCTAATTTTATAGTGATAAAATGTAAAAATTGCTAATTTTACAGTAATTAACTGTAAAAATTTACAGTAATAAACTGCAAAGTTGCTAATTTAACAGTTTATTACCGTGCATTTTACAGTTCTAAACTGGAACCTCTGCTGCCAGTATGTTGTTTTTACCGTTAAATTTTACGACAAAAAACTGTAAAACTACTAATTTTACAGTAAGAAACTGTAAAATTGCAACTTTTACAGTTTATTACTGTGCATTTCAGTTTTAAATGGAATCCTCGGCTGCCAGTGTTATACTGTAAAAACCACAGTTCACTTTTTGCAGTATGCAAACGGTAGAAATAGCGTTAACATAGCTCACCAAGTTGATTACTTTAAATGCGTTTTTTTTTATTTCCGAGACAGAAAATGAACTTTTTAACTTGCTTTAAATCGTTTCTTCTCTCTGCCACTCTAATATACTGTCCCTTTGAGAAAACTTTTTTGCTAATCGCACTAAGCGTAAATGTGCAAACCAACTTTTTCCTCGCTCCCAAGATCTCCTCCTACTAAGCTGGTCAAACACTGGCCGTGTCATAAAACGTGCGTCGTATGGGCAATCATACACTTGGAACGGATCCCCCGCTGTCCATGCAACTCTCGTCTGCCTGTCAAAGTGCCACGAACTACTTGAGGTCAGCCAACCACGGCATAAGAGAGCCTCGCACTCCCCTCTCCGCATCCCTTGTATTTGCACTGTTTTCGAAATGGACTCGTCTCGATCCTCTGAGCACACACGTGCCGCTGGTAGGATGGGGGTCGTGTGATTCGCAAGACATCCTCCGAACACAAAGGGCCCTTTCGAATGTCACTCACACTGCCTCATGACATGCACCCCAAAGAACGGATTTACAGTAAATAGTATTTGATTAAATGGTTTTGTTTGGTCAATACAACTGTAGGAGGGGCACGTAAAAAACAAAGTAGAGTTCGGTGCAACTGCAAATATCTCTTAGCATTTTTTGCTATACTAGTCTGTTTTATGGAGTAAGAATCTCAACAAATGTAAAATAATACACGTGCAAATTTATTTTACTCATTCAGTGCAATTTTGATTCCTAATTTCCATCTGTTTAGCTTCCCTACTTGTATTTTATCAATATTATTGCATACATTGTCATAAAACTGAAGAAAAAAGAAAAAAAAAATCCTAAAATATTATATAGTAATCTAAAAATCAAAACTACTAGTGATTAAAAACATTTTATATCAATTATTAACCTGGTATAAAGATATCCTGCTGTATTTTGTAACTTTGAACGTGAAATATGCAGCATAAATGAAATTATTTTGATAAAAGTAATGCAATTTTGAAACAAGAAAAGTAAGATGTATAATTGTTTGAAAAATGCCTAGCTTCATAACTTCTCTCTCTCTCTCTTCATACTTCACGATAGAGAGGAACACAATGGTCATCAACGATGAATAACAAAAAAGGTATTACGGAAAAATTAAATCAGTTCTGGTTGAAATATCAATTTTTCTGAAAAATCATAGGTGAAATTGAAAACAAAAATGATTTTATTACTTTACCTAAACCAAGCATATTTAATTACGTCAAAAAACTATCACTTTTTTTTCTAAAACAAACTTGCTCATTTCAAATGTGTTTGAATCCTTTAACAAGTTTTAAATTCCTTCTAAGCATTGCTCAGTATGTTTTGATAACTTTGTTGTGGAAAGTGTGTTTAACTAAATTTGTTTTGCCGACTTAAGTAAAAGTAATAAATCAATACATAATTAATGAACAACACAAAAACAATGAAGTTTCTGTTTATTTCTCTTTTCGATTTAAAAACTCACAAAGGGATTTTTTTTTAATTTGGAACCGAAAACATTCAATTGAACTAGGTATGAAATATATGAGGTCTGAGTAAAGAAGAATTTAGTCAATCAGTTACTAATTTTTCTGTTTATTTATTACAGTTTGATAATCTCTTCACACACACAGCAGGAAGATATAAAACATTAAAATCAATACCTATTTTCCTTATTATAAAAGTTATCTCCTGAGTAAATGAGGAATGCACCATAAACATGTAAATGAAAAACAATAATACTTAACGCAAAGTGTTGACAATATTAATGTCCTAAGCGTACATTTATGCATCTAGATATTTGTAATGGGAATGTAAAATAAAAATACTTAACTTCAATACTTATTTCTAAATATTACTCATTTAAGGTATTTCTGTTAAATGTATTTTTGTATAATTCATCCAAATGATCTACCCAAAACTTGTAGATGTTTCTCAATTTTAAGTTATATTTTGCTGGTTTCTTTACAGAAAATATTTGGAATATCTTAATTAACTTTTAGAGATAAAATGCTTCTTTTACTGTTCTAACCAAAACATTAGTATTGTCCTTGCAAATGCTTTACCAGTTCGCAAGTACAACTAAGCTGTACTTTTTTAACAACTGTATTGATACTTTTATGTTGGTATAAAAAAAGTCCAGTTTATTTATTTATTTATTTGGACTGACTTTTAGCCAGACTTTTAATAGCTTAGATAAAACAATTTTCAAGTTTCATGCATTTCAAATGCAAAAAACGATTTATTATTTCTCTTTATATTATAGAAAACATTCTCAGCTAATTGCAAAAGTTTAAACTGAAAAAAATTTGATTCAAGCTTAACGTAATCATGTCACTGTTGACAAAACTTTTCACAGCCATTTAACTAAAATAGCTATGAAAAGATAAATGCTGATACTTTACGCTCTCTCGATATTAAAAATAATAATAAAGAGCGAAGATGCTATTATAAAAACAATTTGTGAATGAACATGTGATCAGATTTAAAACTCATATATAATAAAGTAAAAATAACTAAGGGAAAAAAAAAGTTTTTTTTTCTTTTAAACAAGAGAGAAAAAAAAAAAAACAAGTCAAATTTTACAAAGAAAAATATATATAAAGATATAGGTTAGACTAAGATTTAAATAATTCGGGTCACTGAAAATGTAAAACGTAGGTATAACTTCTGTAGTAAATACTTAATGTTGTAGCTCAAACTTAATGAACTCATGATAATGTAAATATTTTAAATTTGGTAAATGCTACTACATCTGCTTAAAAGAGAAAAATGTGAAAAACACTATGTATGCACGGTTACTGAATTGGAAATACTTTCAGAGTCAGTGTAATAACATTTCTGCTTTTAAAGTACGAAAGTATTTAGAAAAAAACATAGCAATTTCTCTATGCTTTATAATTGACGTAACCTATTACCATAATAAAAAATATCTAAAAATATTCGCTATGAAACTTTTGATGAATAAAAATTATAAAACTTAACCCCCGAAGAACAGTTTATGCAGAGTTTGCAAATTTTTAAATATTTGAGAAACTTTCCTCCTCTTTAATTTAAGAACATTTTTTTTCAACCTTGAAAAAAATTATAAATTTAAAAGAAAAGTATAATACACAGTCTTTCATATCGTGTATCGTTTACGAAAATGAAGATAAAATTCATTTATGCAAATACTTTAGCTGTAAAAAAGGGAACTTCAACTTTGCTGACGCTAACTTTCTTAACGAAGCCTTTTTCTTATGAATAAATCAAATAACGCTTGGTGATATTAATGAGCTTAACGTAAAAGAAGGAACGTACTCTGAAACTGCCCAAGATATGTTGTAAGACCCTAATCTCCCCTTTTTTATAGAAAATTTCTAAAAAAGAGTAATATTTGAGCTGAAGTGATTGAAGAATTGATCACAAAGACTTAGTGTATACGATTTTTAAATCCCCAGCTCCCCCTTCGAATTCATAGATTACTTTGTTGTTACCGCTTTTTTTTTTAGAAAATGCTCTTTACTGATATATTTTAGAGAAATTCGAGCATTATTAAATAATCTTATAGTCTGTTACCAGATTTTTAAAATAAAGTATATGAGATTTATTGGGGCTCACTTTAACGAAAAGCAAAAGGTTACAGAAATGTTCAACTAATGAGAAAATGTTTTTTAATGAGCTGTACCTTATCATACGCAAAGAAACGAAACAAAACAAAAAAAAAAAAACTAACAGGGCGTTTATAAAGTCTTGCACTGATAAAGAAAATAATTTGTAAAAAAATCCTAAAGTTTATACATAATTCTCTTCTTATTTTGATCCTTATCCCATCAAGATTTTTCCTCATTAGTACAGGCGTGCAATAATATTGAAGGCGTGTAATAATATTGAAAACTGAAAAGGGCGTGTATGAAAGGAAAAAACTTCCAGGGTCTTTGCGAAGGAATATGACAGTTTTTGAGCATATAATGACTGTTATTACCAAACCTTTACCCCTAGAAAAGCAACACTTAGACTACCCTAATGAATCGCAGTACGTTGAAAAGCACCTAAAATTTCTCAGAACAATAAAAAGTGCGCATGTAAAAGTGTATTAACATTGTGATTGAATTTTTTTGAGATCAGAATCAAAATAATTTTTAAAAAATGTCTAAATATAAATAGTAAGTTGCTTTTAATGAATTTTCTGTATTATTTCAGGAATTTCTAAACACCTTGTAATTTTTCTGAACGCAGTATAACGTAAAATGCGAAAACATACATCGGGCGTAGGCACATGAAATACTCCTCAAAAGAAAAAGAGGAAGCAGAGAGAATAGTGCAAAGTGCTCTTATTACTGTAAAACTAGCTGTATTATACTGTAAAAACAACATATATTTTTTTGTAGTGCATTTATAAATAACGTTATATGTCAGGAAAATTTGATTCATTCTTCAGCCCCATTTAAGTGTAAATAGGCAGAAACACACACACACACACACACACACTGTTTGCTTTCAAATAGTACCGCCTCGCAGTGGTAAAAATGGAAATAGATTCATTTGTAATCAACTATTCACTTAGTAGAGTATCTGAATTCTCCCCAATCAAAAGGGCCAAACGACAAGGAAAGGGGTTGGGATGGAGTAAAAGAGTATCGTTGTAGCTTGGGGAACCATATACCCCAGGGTACAATTACACGCTGACGTTTCCCTAAGAGTAAACATATCAGTGCGAAGGCGGATTGCTGGATATTACAACCTCGGCTGGGCTAGAAGAGGAGGCAAATGAGCTTTGCTGGGAAGACCTCTTTCACAGCTTTGCCAACCTGTTTGATGCTTTAAAAGAATAGAAGATGTGAGATATTTTAGAAAGAAAAAGCGGCAACAAATAGCTTAAACTACAAACAAAAATTTAATTTCAAAAAGCTTTGTCATTTTAATGTAACAAAAATTGTGTTGGGTAAATCAAAAATATTACAATATGGGTAGCAACTTTTCAAAATTACTTGGATAATTATGTACTTTAATCTTTCGAACGATTTGTTGGTTAACTGTAATCAACTATATGTTTAAGAACATAATTAAAATAGTGCTTAATAGTGCGAAGGCGGACTGCTCAATATTACAACCTCGGCTAGGCTAGAAGGAGGGGGCAAATGAGCTTTGCCGAGAAGGCCTCTTTCACAGCTTTTCCAACCTGTTTGATACTTTAAAAGAATAGAAGATGTGAGATATTTAATATAATGTGAGAAAAAGCGGCCAACAAGTAGCTTAAACGATAATAGGTTAATAAAAATGCTGAAGGATCTGATTGGTCAATAATGATTTTCTCCATCTAAAATATTCAAGTGTTTAATATTGATAGCTGAATTACTCGAGCTATTTTCAATTGAGATTACAATAACACTCAGGCAGAGGATAGAGTTATTCTATTGCAGCAATTCATGATTGCTGATCTAGCGTACTGGTACCGATATGTGGAGAAATATATTTGTCCTTGATTTTTGTCTCTCCGCATTAAAAATGACTCTTATTTTAAAAAAATGGTGATGATAATATTTCATACCATGCTTTTTATGTTATTTTGTGGCTGCATTTTATAATTTTCAGTGAGTTTTGTAAAAGTTAGGCCGTCATTTGGGGGGGGGGGGGTCAATTGCCACCCCCCCCCCCGCTTTGAGAAATAAATTATTTACAAGTGGTCATGGTTTTTAATGTTTTCCGATGAAATTGCATTGTATTTGGACCCTTTGTCCCCCCCCCCCCCACCTTGAAAAAACTTAAACAGACGGCCCTGTTAAAAGTCTTGTTTAATTTTTAGTGATATTAAGTAATTAAGGTCACAGTGGGGGGTAAACAGAAACATGAGGACGACGAAAATAAAATCTATTATCTGACTTGTGGCAGTTTATTAAATTAAATTATTGGTGAGTTAAGATTTGGTAACTTATAGAAGAAATTCTGACTGTTCCGCGTATTTTCAAGCAACTGTGCAAGCATCATCATTATTTGAAAACGCCTATATTAAAATAGTTATTGTTAAAGTTTAAGGTTCTTTCGTTTCCCTTTCCATCAGGTTTACAAAGGCGAAGAAGCTGGTTTCGATTAATTTTGCTTGTCATGTGGAAGGCTAATAAAAACATTTAGCGGTGAATTTCACCTCTCCAACTATTTTTGATGAGCAGTTTTGATGCTCTCCTTGCCCCATAAATCCTGTGCTCTGGGGTAAATGGAAACTGCTAAGTTTTTTATTCTTGCAATGTTTTTGTGGATTAAATTTTGGTGTAAATTACACTTTTGTGTGCATTTTACATGGATTCAGAGCATAATTAAAAAAAAAATGTATAATTTTTCATTTGAAATTGTGTTAGGTTACATTTAGACAATTCAGAGGGTCGCATGTGACCTACAGGTCACAATTTGCTTATTTTTGATACAGTACTTCTTAAACTTCTAAACTGGTTGCGTATAGTGCGATTATTTACCTGCATCAACCTCATGGGAGAAATAAATGGTGTGTTTTAAACCATCCTGTAGTCTCTATTGTAAAACGGAACATACTGTGGCAAAAGGAAATACGTATGATTTCATTCACAAGCAAAAAGGCATAATATCAAATTTTTCATGCCCAATTAATCTCAGGGTTCAGGAAACAAAAAACAAAATTTCATTCCAATTTATCCAGAAGAAAGCGAACGATTTCAAGCTGAAATATTGAAATTGTTTTCTTTTAGCTCAGTTGACCATATTTACCTTTATATTTAAATATTATTTTGAGTAAATCTTAGTAAAAGTCTCACAGTTAAATTATGTAATAGTTCGTTAATATGTAGTAATTTAAATTTTTTTAATTTTATTTTATTCATTCATTCATTTATTTGTTCGTTGAAGAAAAATCATTGGCTGTCGAAAGGCTCTTAAAACTTCTTACTTGTTCGCTAGGCAAAAGAATATTGAGAGCCTTCACTCAGCCATTTGTATTGAAAATTAAAACACTAATTTTGATAACAGCGGCATGCGTATGTTTTCTATCTGTCGCTTAGTCTTTGTTCACAACAGTTTAGTTCTAAAACTCAACACAAGTGTGGTAATAAAATTCGTTTTCATTTATTCCTTGTTAAAATATTTTATTTATTTTCTTTTGAACGGAGCATTGTAGCGCGTGGAATTTAACAATTTAATCTAGCTTAGTTTCAATCAAGAGAACAATGGCAAATTAAAATCCAGTTTTGCAGAGTAGTTCTCCTAAATTTCGTAAAAACCATGGTGTATTTAGACAGTTTTTAAGAACGCATTAAATGATAAAATACGTAACCATTATCTGAACTTCGTCGAATAAAAAAAATATTTATTCAATGAATTTTAATGTGGACATTCTTTTCAGATGTTTAAAACAGCAATTTGTGACTTTTTTGTCAATTTTGTGATTTACTTTCTTTTAAACGGAGCATTGTAACGCGTGGATTTTTACCATCTTACATGATGCAACTTTGTTTCACTCAAGGCAACTATGGCAAAGGAAAAACCAGTTTTACAGAGTAATTCTTTCGGATTTTGTAAAAACCTTCAGGTATTTAGGCAGTTTTGAGGAACGCTTTAAACCTAATAACTATCTGCAATCCGTCAAATAAAAAATGTTATTTATTCAATGTATTTTTGCGTTAACATTAACTTCAGTTATTAATTGCAGCGATTTGAAATTTTTATGTTAATCTTGTCATTTATTTGCTTTTAAACGGAGCATTGTGACGCGTGGAATTTGACCATCTTACATGATCAATTTAGTTTCACTCAATGCAACTATGACAAAGGAAAAGCCAGTTTTACAGAGTAATTCTCTCGGATTTTGTAAAAACCTTCAGGTATTTAGGCAGTTTTGAGGAACGCTTTAAATCTAATAACTATCCGCAATCCGTCAAATAAAAAAAGCTATTTATTCAATGAATTTTTACGTTAACATTAACTTCAGTTATTAATCGCAGAGATTTGAAATTTTTATGTTAATCTTGTCCTTTATTTGATTTTAAACGGAGCATTGTGACGCCTGGAATTTGATCATGCAATCTAATTTAGTTTCACTCAAGGCAACTATGGCAAAGGAAAAGCCAGTTTTACAGAGTTGTTCTCCTATGTAGAATGCATTAAATGATGAAATATCTAAAAATTATCCGCAATTCATCGAATAAAAAAATCTTATTTATTCGATGAATTTTCACGTGAACATTAATTTTAGACATTTAAAACAGCAATGTGTGACTTTTATCTTCATCTTGTTATCTATTTTCTTTTAAACGGAGCATTGTAACGTAAGGAATTTAACCATGCTATGATATAACTTTGCTTCACTAAAAACGTAAAAAAAGTGAATGTTGTCTTTACAGTATAATACAGCTAATCCTATAGTAATAAAGCTGTGAAAATGCTAATTTTACAGTGATAAACTATAAAATTGCTACTTTTACGGTACTAAACTGTACAATTGCTAATTTTACAGTAATGAACTAAAAGTGCTACTTTAACAGTTTATTACCGTGCATTTTAGTTTTAAACTAGAACCTCTGCTGCCAGTATTATGCGATTGTTTTTACAGTATAATACAGTTAAATTTTAGGGCAATAAACTGTAAAATTGCTAACTGTACAGCAAGAAGCTATAAAATTACTAGTTTTACAGTTTATTACTGTGCATTTTACAGTTTTAAACTGGAACCTGCCAGTATTATACTGTAAAAATAACAGTTCGTTTTTATTTTATTTTTTTTGTAGTGTATGCAATCAGGATACAAGCTGTCTTCCTTTCCAATAAAGAGCTCACAAATATTTTCTATGTTGCAGGTTAAGCTCTAGTCTCTGACGAAGCAGCAGGCTAGATTATCTACTTTTTGCTTTTTACAACCAGAACGTATGCCAGATCGTTTTTTCTGTTCCAAGCTCTTTGTGTTAAATGTCTAGTTAATGATAGTCTACCATATGTCATCACTGGAAATTTGTAGTTCGCTGTTATTATTGAAGCGTTTCTTCTGCAACTAATGCAAATTTTACGCTTATTACTTTTAAGGTTTTAGTTCGTCGGATTCCTTAAAAATTGACTCATAATTTCAAATAACATGTAGCAGTTGTGTTTTAATTATTATATTTTAAATCCGAATTTGAAATTTCTTTTTAGTTGTATGTATCGTTTAAAGTACAAGAGTTACGGAAGTTGTCCCTATTAAAGCAGTATTTGTATAAAACTGGCTTGATTTCTTTTACTCGTTGCCGTCAAGGGATCTAAGCTGTGTAGCGACTCATGATTGTGTGTGGCATTAATTCGTCTTCCCAGGTAGCACAAATAACCTTTAAACGTTTTATAAATGTTTTTAAGCGGTTGTTACAACATTAATAACCATTTTACAACCTTTAAAAAACGAAGTGTGCTACTTGGGTTAATATCAATTAAAATTAACTTTATAATAATTTAATCTTTATTGCATCTTTCAAAATGTCATTACTAGATGTGGTATAAAGTTTATATGCCTATTTATGTAGTTAAGGTGTCGCATTTTTAATAACTTAAAATATTTTTGGGAGATTTTTTTTTACTTCTTTTGATGCTAAGTGAAGCCATTTTTAAAATTTAAAATATTCTTCATTTATTTTCCTTTCAGAAATGAAAGAAATATATAGGTTTTTAAGATAAAGAATAATTTAGAAAATAATAATGAAAAACCTCATCTTATGGCTCGGAAGGATTCAACATGCTAACACAGGTCCATTACTTTGGGGGCGGGGGACAATCCCCCCCCCCTGGCTGTGGGAAGTCAATGTATTTACGTGTAAGTGGGTGTGGCTTTTTGATGTTTTTTTGGTAAAATTTGCATGGTGTATACACCCTTTGTCTCCACCCCCCCCCTCCCCTTAGAAAAATTCGAAATGATGGGACTGTGCTAACTTCTCTGTAAAGCATATTCGAATTAATATTTAGTGGCTAAGTCACCATTAAAGTATGTCTTTTTTGTGTTACAAGAATTTTTCAGTTTAAAATAAACTCCGATCCTATAAATGCCTTCTTTTGTCGGGCTGTCACGTTGAGAAAGGAATACTTGCACAGCCGGGCAAACAGTGCCATTGGATGGAGAGAACACCTCTGCCAATGAGGAGGGCTGACCAGGGAGCACGTGACCAGCTTCTTAATCAAAAGAGCATGGGATCTCTCCCTCTCTAAATCCACCGGAAGCCAAGTTGCGCATGCAGAATGTCTTCTGCAAGCCCACCTAATGGATCGACTTCCGATGACACACTGTCGGCGGAAGCGCCGCCATCTTACCTTTCTTAGCCCGGAGTCGACGCTCTGTGTACCAAACGATGTTTCTCTCTGATTTTAAACACGTCCTTTTTCTTTTCTAGAGTGTTACGGTTCTGGAGTTTTCCGACGGAAACGGTTTGACTGTTTTACAGGCAACCCAATTCGTCAACCGGTAGAGTTAAAACTGCTGGAAAAGTATTCCGGGATAATAGAAAAAGCTGTCGTTTTACGGGCTCAAGTTTCTTTTGTTTTCTTTTTTGTCTATCCTTTTTTTGACTTTGGGAAGAGTTGATTGTTTGCTTTTTCGCTTCCTAAAGTTTTGAGAAAAGTAAGGAATACAAATAACTGGCTGAATATTGTGCTCTTACAAGACGAGAAATAACTGTAAGTTTGTCTTTATTGGGCACACAAATAATTTTTGTGAAACTTTGGTGCGGAACATAGGTTAGGGAAATGTTAAAATTTAATAATTTAAACTAAAAATGGCTCAACTCATTTACCCAAATGAGATATTTTTACACATAATATTGCTCTCTATTCTCAGAATTTTAAACTTTGGCTTTAAAGTGTGATATATTCAAATAAAAGGAGACATTATGTATCATAAAATGAAGTATTGATTTGAAGAAAAAAAAATTGTGCTTGAAAAATAATGATTTGTACGTATTGCGGGTGTGACCGTACCGTCAAGCCTGCAACGTGCATTAATCTATTATTTTTTAACTACAAGAAAACTTTTAAGAAATGTATACTTTATGTTATGGTGCTTAACGTATACTTTATGTTATGGTGCTTAACGCTTTTTTATATTTGAATACATCACAGCCAAAGTAAAAAATTCTGGAAACAGAGTGCAAATATACGTGTAAAAATGTCTCTTTTGTGCAAATGGATTGAGTAAAATCAAACCACGAATTATTTAACGTTAGTTTTCGTTAGCCACTAAGCTACCTGCCTATTTTACACAAACACGTGCCACGAAAGAGTGATGCCCTAATAAATTACTGATATTTTTGTCTAACAATCTGAACAAGAAAATCCTCTAAGAACTAAACAACCCTCGTTAACTATCACTCTAACTCGTTAAACATCACTCTTTAAAATCAGATAAATAAATTTCTGATTGGAGTCCTAGATTCCAAAGTATTTCAAATGTACCTTTTCAGCATTTGAAACTGATTCTTAAAAATAAAATATGTCTCTTTTATAGGAAAATAACAACTACTTGTTGATATGAAACTGAAATCGAATTCATTCTCTCCCCTCAAGCGTTAGACGTTGTTTTTTAGTAAATTTCAACTATTAGTATTTTTTTTTACTGGGAATAGTTTGAGTTAAAGGAATTTCCTCTAACTTATAAGCGTACAAGCACAAAAGAAACAAATTGTACCACAGAAGAAAAAAAATTCCCCAATACAAAGTTTCAAGTATGAATAGCTAAAATAAGCAAAAAAACAAATACAAATTAAGTAAGATTTTTTTTAGATAATAACAAAGCAGAGAATGCTTTAGTTTCTCCATTTCAAATTGCTTAAATCATTTTATAAAAAAGAAAGAGATAGAATAATAAGCGTAAAGACATACATGTGAAAAAATCATTCATGGTAAATTTTAGTTTTTCTTTTTCTTTTTTAAAGTTTTTTTTAGTAAAGTATGCAGTGAATCGAATTTTGTTTTTCTTCCATGGCAAGTTAAAAGAATAATACTTGAACTTAAGAATGGAAATAATCAAATTTCGTCTCAAAAATAAGTTATATACACATTAAACTGACTTGCTCTTAAAATTCTTCTTTATTTCGGTTCAATAAATCAAAATAACGTAAGGCTGTAAGAACAAGTATCTATGTTTTATAAATATTAAAAAAAAAGGAAAGAAAGAAAGAAAAGAAAAACTTGTGGAAACTAAAAATTAAAACTGCATTCAAATGCTTGCTCTATTCTTGCTTTTTCAGTGTTAAAAATTATTTTGAGATTTATTGGTCTTTTAGATAAAAAGGTATGAATTTGTTTCATAGACTGTAGTGTCGAGATTTTTTGGATTGTAAATAAAATACCATTAAAAAATTAAAAATAAAAAAACTCACCAACAAACATGCTCTACGTAAAAAACTTAATCAAATTAAATACATCCAAAAGCAAATCGATCGATTAAACCGGGACTTCTGTAGGATTAAAATTGTTTAGTGGGATCTCAATTTTTTTGAGCAATTCAAAAGTTAGAGAATGAATGTTAATATCAAAAGATAAAGGATGTGAATGTTTTCTGGAAGAAGTTTTCTGAGCGATATCGTTTGAGGAAAAAAAAAGTTTGTTCAAATCATAAGATTGTTACTTCGTCAAAAGTTTTTTCGGAAAAGAGGGAAGACCGATGGATACATATTTCTCCATCTCAAAACATTTAAAAAAATATTTTCAATTTTTATTTACTAATTAGCTATTTAATTTATTTTTAACTTCGATTTTGAATTAGCGATATTTCTTGGAGTAATTTAAGCTTTTCTTTTTCTTTTTTTCGTTTTTTACTTTTACAAAAAAGTAAACTTATCTTCAAATCCTCAATGTATATTTCGCACAGGAAAATAAAAGAAAAAAGTCCCCAAGTAGTCTAAGGAAGGGTAAAAATTGATTTATCCCTTGGCATATGGATTGCTTAAGAAAAGAAAATATAAAAATAAAAACCTAAAAAGACAACAATTTTTGCAGATGTTATCCAGAACTGAAGTTGTATTTAAAATGTTTCTCGCAAACTAAATTTTTCCTACTCCCATCAATCAATACATTATATTATATAAATAATATTATGTGAATTCTATTCGCTGAAAGATACACAAAATACAAATTTCGAGAACATCAACACAGTATACCATTCAAGAATAAAAACGAAACACTATACATAAAATCAAATAAAACACATGCATGGGACTAGAAAAAAGTCAATTGACAAGCAGGACGAAATAAGAAACAAAAAACAAGAGAAAGTCGAAAAAAGAAATTTAAAGCCCGACACTGTTTGCCGACACTTGACCCGTAGGCCTAGTTAAACACTATCACCGAAGGTGTGAAACAGGCGGGTAGACAATATTAGAGAATGGCGCTGGAGAGACAGACGGTCGCACACACGTACACACGCGGTGTAAATTGAGAAAGCGAGTAAACACTGACGAAACTGGTACGACACGGGGAAGAAAGTAGGGAAAAAGTATATACCAGGGATTTTTTTTTTTTCATCTCGGGTGTTTCGTTGAGGAGTAAAAAATGGATGATGTTGGATTAGGGGAGGGTTAGGGAGTGAAATGAAATGAAGAAATGAAGATTTTTTCTTTCTGTTTAAAGGGAATGGAGTTTCATTTCCAAGAATGATATTGATCGTCCACTTGTGATGGCAATCTTTTCTTTTATATTGCATTTCATGCTACGGAGCTGTTTTTACTTGTTTTCAATGCAGTCAATGTTGCGGTTTCTATTTCGCTTAGAGTTTAAGTCTTGGAGATACAGTTTTCGTACACTGCAAAAAAAAAAAAAAAAGCTGTTGTTTTGACAGTATAATACTAGCGGTAGAGGCTCCGGTTTAAAACTGTAAAAGAAAAGTAATAAACAGGAAAACTAGCTATTTTACAATTTATTACTGTAAAACTAGCAATTTATAGTTTGTTAAATTAGATGTATTGTACTGTACAGCAGAGGTTTCAGTTTAAAACTGTAAAATGTACAGTAATAAACTAAACCTATCAATTTTATAATTTATTACTGTAAATTAGCAATTTTAGTTTACTACTGCAAAATTAACAATTTGCAGTAGTGTAAACTAGCAATTTTACAGTTTACTACTGCAAAATTAACAATTATACAGTTTATTACTGTAAAATTACTATAAAATTAGCTGTATTATACTGTAAAAACGAAATCTATTTTTAAACAAGCATTAATGTGTGAGGAAATTTTCAATTTAAGCTATGTAAGGTTAATTGTATAACGAAAAAAAAAAATCGTTGTTCTAACTAACTAAAATTAATGTTAACGTGTAAATTCATTGAAAAAATGAGATCTCTTATTTGACGAACTGCAGATAATGGTGGGATATTTTAGTATTTGAAGTGTAACTAAAAAGTGCCTAAATAAGAGATGTGCTATTAAATAACTTTAATAAAAGTACTCTGTAAAATTCGCATTTTCTTTATCACTGTTGCTTTGAGTGAAACAAATTTTGGATTAGATTTTGTCACAATAAATGGTTAAATTGCATTTGCTAAAATACTCCGTACAAAAGGAAATATTAAATAACAAGATTTACATAAATGGCACAAAGCACTGCTTAAAATAAGAAAAATTATTGTGAACGTGAAAATTCATTGATTATTTGTGAAGTCTTATTCAATAAATGGTGAGATAACTCGCCATTTATGGAGCAACTTAAAACAGTAAATACAGGATGTTGCTTTTTTTCTTCAAAATTCAACTTTTTTTGTAAACGCTAATTTCTAGTTATCTGATACTACACCCTTGTACAAATTAATTGAAACAAAGTATTATTTTCATTTGTTTTAAAATCATTCCTAGTATTCTTCCACATTCATACTAAACATCGTAAAAATATAGATGTGACGAATAAATTCTTTATCATCAATATCCACCAACCAGAGGTGTTCTGAGAGCTTGAATTTCTGTAGATGAAAGCTGCACCTATGATCACGTAAGTTGAGATTTCAGTCATCGGCGATGTGACACCGCGAATGCGTACGATCGTACGAAGATTGCTATTCTTTTCCAGCATACGCTAAAGACTTATAGAGGGGTTTTGAAGATAGTTGGCATTAGCATTGCAATTGTGAACATTATTTTAAAACAAAATGGAGAAACATAATTCATATTTCAAAAGTGGAGAGGATAATGTGGCCGAAAATGGAAAACATCACCAAGAGAAGACTCTTTTCTACTTATACAAATTAAAAAAGTCCTTCAAAAGGCTAGTGCAGCGCTTAATAGAGATTTAAAGAGCATAGAATAAATATTAGCTCATTTACTGCTCCGATGCGCCTTATTGCAGTCGGCCGGCCAGCCTATAGGCCTATGAAAAAACAGCTTCTGACACAAGCAATGAATAAAAAGCTCTCCTCGTGTGCTTTAAAATGTACGAATTGGACTGCTGAAAATTTGAGGAAGGTACTATTTAGCGGAGAAAGTCGTTTCTTTGTCTAATGCCAACGAACTCCTCTCCAGGCGAAAGAGTTCTGGTTTGCCACATAAGCTAATTTGTAAAACACCCTCCAAAGATGTTTTGTGGTTTTTTCGGTTACAAGGGGTTTGTTCTTTCCAGTCGGTTGAGGTTGTAATGCGTTATGAGCAATAAATTACTATTCTGGTGAAAACGGTTTTACCAGAGTTGAGAAAATGATAACCAGATGGAACGGGAAATTTTCAGCAGAATTTAGCACCTTGCCATACGTCCAAAATAACCAAGAAAGTCCCTGTTTGAGAACCAAACCGAGATATTGGAGTGTCCCGGAAATTCTACTGATATCAACCCATTCAAGAACCTTTGGGCTATACGCAAGAATAGCATATTGCGTAAGCACTGTTCAACTACGGAGAAGCTAATCAATGCGTTAATTCATGTCTGGCACTAAGACACAAATATTATGAATGAATGTAAAAATTGGTGGATTACATGTCCAACCGGGTCCAAATGTTATTCAAGAGTCGTGAAGATAGTATTAAGTACTAAAAACTTTTGGTTGTAAATAATTTTAAATGATATAGGCATTCATTCTTAGTTTTCTCAATTTTTCCAGTTTGTTTCAATTAATTTTCGCAAGGGTGTATAAATAAGTAAGGGCCGAATTCAAGTCAAACACCATTGCAATCGCTTCGAGGCGATCGCAATTGCAATCGCTACTGGAAGTCGAATCACGATAGAATAGCATCTCGTAGCGATTGTAACGTTTCACTTGAATCCAAATTTGGGAATTTGCGATTGCATTGATAAGTTGCGATCGTCCGTGTTTTACTTGAATCCCGGTCTAAGTTACATCAAAAAAATTCAAACATAAAAAAATATTCAAACGAGATTATCAAAGGTACTGAAAGAAATTTATTGCTGATTTTCAGAGTTACTATCGAAGCGAATAAATATTGATTGAAATATTTTTCATCGGCTCAAGTTAAAAATTTTGAGACTTGCACTTAAACTGTTCTGTTAAAGAAATTCTCGGAGTTCTACGAGGAAAAAAATACTGGAAATTTAAAAAGAATCCAAGAAACAAAGAGATTAAAAAACTCCCCTCTATTTTTTCCCCATAAAATATAATGTAAACAGTATAGTTGGAGAATCCATGAGGGGAAAAAAACCTTCATTTCTGATGCCTCCCTGATAGAAAGTGCTCGTTCCCAAACCGCACTCTGGACGCAAGCCGTCGACGACTCTGCACTTGTGTCCGCTCCGTCCATTAACTCGATCCGCCGGGAGCTATAGTGTCGATTATTAACACCACCATTTAATAATCACAGCTCACTAATTACACCTTTTCCGCTAGGGCCGGTCACTTTGAATTCCCCTGGCCATTGTTCACAGAAGAGATACCCTCCCCCCTAGTTCACCCCCATCGGAGTTTCTATCAAAACTAGAAAGTGAGGGGGGGGGCAGGGAGAACCGGATACGCTGAGTCACCGGAAGCTCTCTCCGTACTACTGTGCCCACTCCCATTTTGTTCGAATCTGAATTTCGTCGGTTCTAAACCCCCCAGCGAAGATTGAATCCCCCTCAGAATCTTTCAGTTTCGTGGATTGTAAATGGGCAAGTAACGCTTTTGAAGAGGAGGAGAGAGAGAGAGAGAGTTCTTTTCGGGATGGGGTGTGTTCCAAAGAGAGGGAATGGCAGCGAAGATGAGGCAGTCCTTTTCTCTTTCGAAGGTTTGCCTTAGTGGTGATCCACGTGCGCTAATTATCTTTCAATACGATACTCTTAAGGGGATGTATACAAATTGAAAAAATAAAAGACATTTGATAAAGATCCTAGCAATGATGTTTTCTGACTGAATATCTCTTACTGGCTTCACAAAGATTTAAATCAAAAGTTTATAGATGAGGCAAGAATAACTACATTTTTTCTTAAAGGTTGTTTCAGCAACACATTTTGGATTGTACCAAATCACAAGAGTTTTTCTGATTCAATTAACAATTGAACAATTGAACATAAATTTTCCTGAATATATGCAAGATTCAAACTAAACTCTTCCCTGTCTCCCCCCCCCCCCGAAAAAAAATCTGAAAGTCGTAGATCCGTAAAGAGATTTTTGTCTCGGGAATTCACTAGTGGACAGAACTTCTATTTGAATAAAGCGGTCCGTAGCAAGGCTTTTGTTTCAAATGGGATTGAATGAAATATGTTTTACTACACGCAAAATAGTAACTATTATTCGAATCAATGAATAAACCAGGAGGAAAAAAACATTCTGCAATACGAAAAACCGTGAAGTGACTTACAGACTTGTTTTCATTCAGTATTTTCCTGGATGTTCTTTTGCTAGATGTTAATTTTAAAGAACTGTTCTAAATATTTTTACCTAAGTACAAAAATGTCGTTCATATAAATTTTTTAGAAAATTTGACAAAACTGAACTTTATAGTCAAATAATTGTACCACAGATAATTTGGTTCTGTTTCCTAAATTCATTTTCCAAGTTTATAGAATGATTTGAAACTTGAGAGTCTCTTATTAGGTACGAGTTTCGGGTATTTCGCAAAAAATCTAATTTCTCCATTTGTTTTAATTAATTATTTTACCAAGTTATTCAGTTGATATTGTTTTCAGCTCACTGTATTAATCAGCACAGTACAATATTTTATTAGTTTAGGTTCAATTTGAGTTATAAATTTACCAATCTCATCCAAAATGGTGGCCGGTCCTGGAGAATATTCAGTGCTTGATAATAGACTTCCTTGCATTCTCAAAACGTATCCTCGTTTCAAAATTCTTTCTCCTCTCTCTCTCTGCTTCTTTCCTTTTATTTTCTTTTTCTTTTCATTTATTTATTTATTTATTCTGCAAAAACTAGTTTTTAATATTATTATTATTATTACAGCTAATGGAAAAAGCGTATCCGAAAGCGAAAGTCACCATAAAAAAAAACATTTAATACATGAAAATAAATGAAACTACTCTTACAATAAAGAAAAGTTCAAAATTCGACATCTTATTTCTCAAAATTGTTACCAATTAACAAAACCAAAAACAGCATCGTTATGTATTCAATAGTTTTCTTCATGCAAATTATGACCTGCTGAAAACATTTTAACAGATTGCAAAGTTTTAGATGCGAGTAAATCGTTTCTAAAATTAATCATTTTGGACATCATTTAAATTTTTATGAGGATGGTAACTATAATATTGAATAACTCAAAAAAATATCTTCATTTTTTACATTATTTTAAAAATGTTGGTGTACTCAAGCAAAATTTCCTTGTGCACAACTTTTCTTTCTTTAATAATTTATTTTTGAAAAAAATATTATTTTACTCGAGTACAGAAGTTTAGAGCAGAGAGAGAGTTCACAAAAGGCATTAAATTAAGCGTTTAATCATTAAAATTATTTTTCACAAACACTTGAGTGCTGAAAGAATCTTGAGCATGCTTATTAATCATGCGACATGCTCCTTGATAACGAATTTCTGAACCTTAAAAATTCGGTGATTGGTGCCGGCTTCGACCCTCAAATTTAGACGTAAGAAGCTAGTTAAAGTGAACTTGAACTATGAGCATATAAATAAGAAAAAAATGAAGTAATTCGTGCTCCTAAACACCCAAGTAAAACTTAATGTGTACATGAAGAACAAAGAATGATATGCCATAACTATCCACATGTTAAGGCTTAATAATTTAACGAAACATTGATACATGACTAAAATGAATGCCACATAAAACAACCTCACGCTCATGAGCTACAAAGTATCAAATGCCTTCGTAATAATATCAAGTCTATAGAGCCTCCATTTAACATATTATCAAATTTCTCATTATAAACAGAGAAAAAGCAAAAATTGAAATTAGGTAGCAAACTTATTGAAAGTTCCCTATTTTCTGAAGCCAGTTATTGATTCAAAGGCGGACATTGCGCACATAATCAACGTCAGCT
Organism: Uloborus plumipes; assembly: GCA_038373865.1. Classification (NCBI taxonomy): domain Eukaryota; kingdom Metazoa; phylum Arthropoda; class Arachnida; order Araneae; family Uloboridae; genus Uloborus; species Uloborus plumipes. The sequence goes on along the minus strand of JAXGGA010012249.1, from coordinate 7,607 downwards.
ATTCCACCTCCTCATTAACAACTCGACAAGAGTTTCCTAACTTAACGAAAAGCGATTTCTAATCACGGTATTGATTACGTAAGAGCTATTGTGGCGACATCTTTTCCGACCCTCTCAGCATTTTTCGCGCCACCACACTGATAATTATTAACCCTTAATTTCAATACCATTCTTTAATAATAGGTTTTCAAGTTCTTTTTCCTTGAGGCGCGTCGTCCGTTTGAAAGCTTTCCCTGTTAAACGTTGGATTTTTCATAAATCATTTCAACAATGCAAATCTTTGGTGTATGCAGGCTCAGATTTCTTTTGCTCTCACTTTTAGTCAAAAAGAGAGAAAAAACTCTGATGTTTTGCAAATCGTATTGCTAAATTTGTATCGATAATAACAATATCAAGAGACTTTATGTTTGAATAAAAAAAAGGCGGTAATTTATTTTTTTATTAAAATAATAAGGAGAAATGTTTTTACCATGCTCTCTTTAGTATTATTATTGTTGTTGTTGCACCTGTTTTGAATATGACTACTTTATCATCAATAATGATTGATAATGAAGTTATAAGTAGAATGATATTATCTTGTTAGCTTTATCATTATTAGTACTATTGTTGTTGTTGTTTTGAATATAAATACTTTGTCAACAATAATAATTAAAAACTATATATATTTTCAACTGGGGTTAAATGTTTTTCAGAAAAATGTACACACAGCTAAGTTTTAAAAACATAACCGAAATATTCTTTTTGTTGTGGAGTTATTAATAATATTCTACTACTTTTGCACAACTCAGCATTTTTTTCCTGAAAAAAAAACTACCATTAATAGTACTCTCTAAAATGACGAGGATGAAAAAAAAAAATGTCACCGCTTGGCCAATTTTTCTATTTTACTCGTTTGTGGTAAAATATTTTGACAAAACTCATGTATCTTTAAAAATAATTGACGAAATACTATTCTAAGGAGATGCATCAAATGTTTATTAATTAGAATAAAACCAGTAGCTCCGAATCCCATCATTTATGCAGTAAATAAAATTCTTCTTCATAACTGCAGAATTTGTCATTAAAAACATTGTTTTAAAAGAAAAAACTCAAATGCTGCACAATTTTCAGTTTTAAATTGTTTTCCATTCTTGATTCTCTTTTGTGAAAACAACTAAAGAATATAAAAATAAAATGCATAAATTTCTTTTACTCTCATTTCTGAGTTCATCGGGGGAGGGGGGGGGGGTTCTAAAGCAAGGATGCGCCAATAAACAACTTGGTTTATTATTGATTAACCAGCAGATCCTGTTTATGATCATCTTTCCTAATACTGCAATTTCTCCATTACCGATTGTTTCATCAAAAAAAATTTCAAAAAAGTTTCAAAATTTCGTTTAATTTCTATGAATTAATTATTATATTACTGCTAACAAAGTTACATGTTGTTAACTATAAAAAGACATAAAAATACATCACATGAAAATCCAAATATTTAGTTAGCTGCTTGTATTCAACAGACGCTTTTAATTTGGTAGCTACTTTTATTATTAGTAGTAGTATAGTAGTAAGTACTTAATCCAAGACTCCTATTCTTTGTAAAAATTACAAATTCATCTTAAAGAACCTAGCTGAAGGTTAGGCGTAGAAAAAAATATTGACATTTGAAGCATATTGCAACATTGAAAATACACATATTTATTCAAAATAGAAAAATAAATTAAGAAAATTAATACAACTTCAACCATCAATTTTTGTAAAAATACAGAAAAAGAAACTTAAAGCATGTACATTTATTTTTCAAAAATCAACAATAAGTGAATGCAATAAAGCGAAGGATTATTTTATATAAAAGGAAATATAGCTGAATCAGTTAAAAATAGTTTATGTCCTGACAACCCTGAAATGCGCATGTTTTTGAATTGCAGTTTAAAAGTACTGTAAAACGTGGTGTATCAGAACAGGGGGATTCGAAAGAAAACTTCCCGACCATGCAAAGAAATTCTTCATAAATAAACCGCTAAGTATTTTTGACAGTTCAATTTTTTTTAGAAAGGTAATATTATAAGAAGCTGGAAAAAAATATTTTGTCATTCTGGCAACACTATTGGCTTATGAGCAAGGCTGCAAGCGGAACGCTAAAAATCATCAAGTTTTCATCGCTTACAAAACTTTGTAAGTAATACAGACCTATTTAAATTTCAAACCTAAGAATAGTATTTTTTAATTATGCATATATTTGAGCAACAGAGTACCACGCCACATTTGAATAGACAACATTTTATAATTGTGTCATAAAAGTGAAGAATTCTTTACGATTTCATAGGATAAGGATGTACGGGATGAACCGAAACAATTTGATAGATTGTTCCAATTCAAACTTATTTAAAAGGAAACTGTTTGAAAAATCAAGATTCTAACTCCAATTCTTCTAGTCAAGACAGGGACAAGGATTTATTATAGTTTACCTCTTCTGATGAGCGACTAGATTTTAGACTGACAGAAAGTTCCATTTTTAAAAGATTTTTGCTCCATCAGGACACTTTTTATTACTTAAAATACATGGGGAAAAAGTCATACAGACTCTATGTAGCAAAAGTCCAGTACACAGGCAACGATGAATATGTGGGGAAATCTTACAGGACGATCTCCGAAACTCAGAGATTTCAAGAAACTAAAGAAAAGGCAGCGTTCATCCCAGAAGATGTTATAAAAAACTTAAACCAAGCCACAATTGCTCGTTTTAGGAAAAGATCATTTTTGTGGACAAAATGAATGACTAAATCTTTGTTTTTCAATTCAAATGTATTTTCTTAAAATTAATTTTAATTTTTTATAAGTTCAAAATTATTTTCGAATTTTAACAAATTATTCGTTTACTGGTATATAAAATAAACTTTATTTGACAGTAAATATTTGCTCTTACTCTCCCCCCATCAATATTACTAATATTTGAGAGATCTATTTCAGGTTGAACTGGCAAAATAAAAAATTTAACGTGTGTTTCGATTGACCCCTATCAGCGGGGTGAATCGGAACACCTCTGAATCATTATATATAGAAATAATAATATGTTCAACATGTTTTGTCTTTGCCTGGAATATCAAAAGCAAAGTAATACCGAAGACAGCAGCGGAGTTCCGTGCAGTTCCATTTGAATTGCTTTAAAATCCTTGATTGCTGCTCTTGTTCAATAAACCCTGCATCCTTGTAATCTAACAGTTGTGTGGCTTCAGCAATATGCTTATATCTATATATTGACATGGGCGTAGCCAGGATTCATGTTGGGGGATATTATGAAAGAGTAATGCAGTGACCTCTTTTTAGTGGGGTGTAGGGAAGACTATCCCGAATTTCAGGAGGCCCGAGGGGTTCTCCTCCGTGAGAAAATTTGAAAAAAAAAAAAGACGATAAAAAATTCTGTATTTTGAGATCTTATATGAATTAACTGAGATTACAAAGACATGAGGAAAAAGAAGCAAGCAAAAACCCTTAAATATTATACATTCCATCAATATAAAAATGACGTGGTTGCACAAATCGTTCATATTTATCGACAAGAAGTAGGAACGAGAAAGAAGAGGAAGGGGAGACCAAATATGATATCAGAAAAATTACTGAAATACGGCATATTTAACAAAGTCATTTTTGAATTCAAATTAACAATCCCATGTAATCCAGCAGTTAGTAACACCGCCTTTGATTCCAGTGACCGTACTCGATATCCAAAATGGGAAGAAATAGATCACTCATTCAAAAAAAAAAAAGTAAAAAAGTAAGAAAAAGGAAAGAAAAAAATCATGCAAAATGCACTAATAAAAATTGTAAAAATACAGTTAAAGCAAAAAATAGTAAACAACGAAATAAATTAAATTGTAGCTTAAAAGAGCAAAGTTTGCAACAAAAAATTAGTTAAATATCTTTTTTCGACTTCACGAATTATCTGCCAATAATAACAGTTTAAATAAAGCAAAAAAAAAATAGTGCATGGAATGTAATGCAGCATATTTTTAAGAAAACGCAAGAAAGTGCATAAAGCATGCATCCTTACACTCACATTATTATCGATCAAGCATTCTAAACTTATTTACAATCGACTATCCAAATAAACCGGAAATAAAAGAATTATCGATTAATGCAGTGTTGCTCACTATTTTTTGACTAGTGACTAGTGGACAGGCAAACCTTCTGCATTGCTACTGCGGACCGGTGAGGGGTTTTTTTTTTTTTTTTTGGAAGGGGAGGAGAGGAGGAGGAGGGAAAAAAAATTTTACATCTTAAATTCAAATTATGTTTTCGCAATGACAAACTCTGATGGGTGTGTGTGTGTGTGTGTGTGTGCGCTCCTTTGCCAGTATCTCCAGCATAGTGGTACATCAGGGATGTAGCTGACTCCGTCTCGCAGCGCCACTATATGCTGTGTCGGCCCCCAGGAGGGCCGGTGGGCAGGTCCGGATTGATGGAGCACCGGGACGTGAGACTTTGGTAGAGTGCCAATCTGAAGTAGGGACTACATGACGTTTGAGATCCAAAAAGAAAACATGGCAATTTGTCATTTTTCTTTCTTTTTTTGACACACGAAGTAATGGTGGAAATAGGACTGGTGAGGTTTTTTCCTCTGTTTCCAGCGTTTTTTTTTTTGCTGGGAAAGGGGGGGGGGCTCGCGGATAAGTAAAATCTTGTGGGAAAAGCATTGGGACCGTTGAGGGTTTTCTCTTTTAGCGAAAATTGCAAATTAATAATTGAAGAAACCTCAGTTGATACTGAAGAACTGTCGCAAAAACATTAAATGCAAAGATAAGTAATTGTTGCAACATTTGTAAAAAAAAAAATAAATAAATGAACATTTGAGAAATTCATAGAAAATTATGAAAATTATTCACAAAATTCACGTAAAAATGGTATATAGGATATTACTTCTCAATAATTTATTTTTGAAAAAACGATTTCTTTTATTTATTTATGTTATTTATTTGAAAATACACCGGTTGAGAATAACTGGACTAATGAAGAAATGTGAGCACGTGCTGAATTGAAGCTTGATTTCTTTTTGGGCGTTTAGAAGTCACCAATGTTAGTTTGAAAATATTTACACTAAACAAAAGTTCGAGCAAGACTTGTCTGTACTAAAATTTGAACTTTTAGAGTGTTAAGCACATCCAAAAATATTTTCGGAGAGTGTTAATTAGAACAACCTCACTTTTGACTTGCATGCTGACATCTTACACATTTTTTACTGCTTTGGCAATCCAAATGTCTTCACAGTTTTTACTGTTATACCTTGTGTAACGAGAGCTGGCTGCTCAAAATAAAATTAATATCTCCTTCTCCGCACTTATTCCCTGATAGTTGTCATAGTTACGGCGCTGTGGACTTTTTCCCCATTTAACTTTTGCAACAATGGTTAAATGCAAACGGTTAAAATTGCTTTGTGCGTAAACTATTATTCTACTGAAAAATCAACGCTAATAAAGCACAACTTTTTCTTAGAAATTTTTGCTTTATTCATGTGTGGCTAGATTTGTTAGAAAATTTTGAAATAACTGAGACATGAGGATATAAATAGAAGCGTAAGCTTAATTCGATAATCTATATATATAAATGACTACTTTTTGTATGTATGTCCGGGGTAATCTTCCAAACTACTGGATAGATTTTAACCATTTTTTCACCGTAGATAGCTACAGTAACAGGGAGCAGGATAAGCTATAATTTATTTCTAAAAAGCTTAGTTTAAAAAAGTTATTATGGAAAATAGTAAATTTCATGTCATTTCCCCATTAAATGATTAAATTTTCAACCCATTGTTGCAAAATTTGGTTGCCTCGCAACAACAATATTAATAGTAATCATGATGAAAATTTTGAACCAAGGCTTCTCTGGAGTAAGTATGAAACTTACTGCTTTCTTAGGATTTTTATATCCATCTATGCCAATAATCGGTACCGAGTAAATAAAAAGAGATTCTATTTTGGCAACATTTAGAAAATAGAAAATGATTTTTTGGAAAATCACACGGACAAAAAAAAAAAAAAAAAAAAAAAAAAACGCATTTAAGTTTGATTTCACGTTCTTCTTCACTCCAAGTTAACCTTCTGCATGGTCACAAAAAATACCTTTGAGAAATATGATTCTACTGGGCTTAGTTGAAAGTCATATATTTATTTTCTTGGATTTGGCATGTTGCATTTAAACCCGTGCAAAGCCGGGCACATCAGCTAGTCTATATACATAAATGACTACTTTTGTAATGTATGTCCGGGGTAATCTTCAAAACTACTGAACCGATTTTAACCATTTTTTCACCGTAATTTATTTCTAAAAAGCTTAGTTTTAAAAAGTTATTATGGAAAATAGTAAATTTCATGTAATTTCCCCATTAAGTGATTAAATTTTCAACCCATTGTTGCAAAAATTGGTTGCCTTGCAACAACAGTATTAATAGTAATCATAATGAAAATTTTGAATCAAGGCTTCTCTGGAGTAAGTATGAAATTTATTGCTTTCTTAGGATTTTAATATTCATCTATGCCAATAATCGCTAACGGGATAAATAGAAAGGGAACTGATTTTGGCAATAGTTAGAGAATAGAAAGTGTTTAGAGTCAAAAAATTTCTAAATTAGGTACATAAGATGTTTTCACCTCACCAATGTAGTCACGAGAAGACTTCTTTTTACTTAAAATACGAGGGGAAAGTCATATAGACTTTATACAGCAAAAGGTCAACACACAGACAGTGATGAATAAGCGAAAAAATCTTTCAGGACAATCCCCGAAACCCAGAGATTTCAAGAAACTAAACAAAAGGCAGAATTCATCCCAGAAGATGCTATGAAAAACTTAAGCCAAGTCACAATTGCTAGTTTTAAGGACAAGTACATATTTGTAAACGACATGAGTGACTTCCATTCATGTTAAATCTTTGTATTTCAATTCAAAAGCATTTCTTAAAATTACTTTTCATTTTTCATAAGCTCAAAATTATTTTGAATTTTGACAAATTATAAACGTTTACTGATATTGAAATTATACTTTTATTTGACAGTAATTATCTGTTCTTATTCTCCCCATCAATATTACTCATGTTTGTGAGACCTATTACAGGTTAAATAGAAAAAAATAAAAATTTTAACATGTGTTCCAATTAACCCCTATCAGCGGGGTGATTCGGAACACACATAACTTCCTACATATTTTAATAATAACTGTTCAAAATGTTTTGTCTTTGCTTGGAATATCAAAAGTAAAGCAAGACCAAAGTTTTTACCCGGAAAATCAAATAAAAAAAAATAACTGCTTTTTACTTCCTTTTACGTAGTAAAGGAAGTATTGTGATCGCGAAAAAAAAAAATCACTCAAATTTGAGTCTAAATTTTGATTTTGTTCACCCCCGAATGAATGTTCAGTAGTTTTTTCGACCTGTCAACACGTGCATATGTACCTACCAACATATAAGCAGCCGAAAAATCCTTTTCAACCATACCCGAGTTAATTACGACGAGTTTTCTCATGACGTCTGTATGTACGTATGTGCGTATGTATGTATGTGGGTCGCATAACTCAAAAACTACATGTCGTAGAAGCTTCTAGCTTGGTATGTAGGCTCTGAGAATGGTCTAGTTGTGC
>JAXGGA010012248.1:0-39410 GCA_038373865.1 Uloborus plumipes | reverse complement strand
TTATTCTCTAACATCAATGCCAGTGATCCCAAGTCATTGATGTTTCTAATAGAAGAAATCGTTATTAAAAATAGAAAAGGCACTGTAGAACCTATACAAAAGAAATTCACTGCTATATGTCATGCCATCATGTCTCCAGTTCGTCCCCGGCCATTCATATCGCCCCTCCTCCTCGGAGTAACTGTTCATTTCCATAGATACTTTGGTTCCAGACGTCTGATAGACATTTTGTCAAGCTTAGGGTTCTGAACTTCCTACAATGAAGCACTTCTGTATGAATAAATCTGTATGAGAAAATTCCTAGGTGGAGTGGATTTATGGAGCTTTTGATAGAACATGAAGAATACTACACATCATAAGTCATGTACTTACCATTCATAAACCATCCTCCAAGCAATTATGACACGATTTACAGTACATTACTATATATTCTTGAACATGGTTTTAAATATGGTCACACTAGCTGTGTAAGTAACATTTGACCAACCTCTATTTATTAAAGCAATGGAAATTGTTGCTTCAGCCGGTAAAAATTTACGTGTCTCCAAAATAATTGTGAGACTTGAAGGTTTTCACATGTGCATGTCTTTTCTCGGTTCAATTGGCTTTATCATGACTGGAAGTGGCCTCAAAGAAGTAATAAACACTATTTACGCTTTTCATTCAGTTGACAATCGACAAGACATGCTTACTCTCGAGCTGTTAGAGTTCATACACTTTTGCAACTAGCTCTATCTAAAATAATTTTCAGTGAATTGCCTTTGACTAGAGACGAAAAAAATTTCATGGACATTTACCTCAAAGAAGTTCATAAAACAACACCTTCATTTTCTGAGGTGGAAGAATTGAGGATCCTTCTAGTGATGTGAAAAGTAAATTTCAAAATGAATGTTCCAATTTGAAACACAGAGGACCAACTCCACAATTATGGATCCAGTATTTGGTTTTGGTGTTAATCCTCAAAGAGTTTATAAGGGCTGAGAGGATAGGTGATTGGATGTCATATTTGACTGCAATTAAGAGAATGTTACCCTATTTCCATGCTGCGGGATATTTTTTGTACGCCAAAAGTGCCCACTTCTTTGCACAAGACATGGAAATGTTAGAATTATCGATGGATGTTGGTACCTTTAAAAAGTTTATGTGTGGATGCCGAAAGTTGGGACTACACTGTTCTGTAGCATGTGGAAATTGTCATGAACAGTCTTGCTTAAATGCTGCACCAATGGACGGAATCTCTGAAAGTGATGTTATCATTGGTACCGAAAAAATAGAAGTGGTGAACGGGATAGATATGTAATGTACTGAACAGGTTTTCTACAACCATGAACAGGTGAGAGAAACTATCAACACTTTGTAGTTTCAAAAAAGGAATTTTTTTCTTGTAATATAATGATGTATGGTCTACTGTTCTAATGATATTTTTCAAATGTACGTTAACACTTAATTAAAAATTTTTACTCCAAAACATTCTTGGTTACGAATGTGACACATGTGACTTTTTTTACATAAAAAACCCTCCTCACTAAGAAACTATTGACTATATTAACATGATACTGTTTTCATTCGACTCAGCGTGAAAAATACACAAAAATAGACACCCCACTTGCTTATATACTTGAAGCAAGATTTTTCGCCCCCCTGCTTGCCCCCCCCCCTTAAAAAGGGGGAAGCGTGCATCATAATGTCGGGTACTTTTGAGGTTTTACTTAGAACGACATGAAAAGGCTTTGTGTCAGAAAAAACTTCGGGTTAAAATTATTCCGAAGAAAAATGCTAAAGTTACTGGACTATAGTCACTATAAGCAATCATATATTAGAAAATGTCTCTTTTACTTTTCTTATTTCTATAATAACTAAATGGTCATATAGAAGAAAATTTAGTTTAAAGAAAATTTTGAAATCTCATCATGCAAATTATTAAACAAATAACATGTTATTGAACATTACTGAGACAACGTGTGACAAATTATGATACCTCCTGGCAATGTTATGAAATACTTTCTCTACTCTTTATATTTTTACTTTCTCCTACATCTAATATGTACAAGAAAGTATTTTATTCGTGAAAATTTTCGAATTTCGACGGATTTGCACGTTTTGAAGTGTGCTGAGTCCATTTCGACCATTTTTGGAAAATGTCTATGTGTGTGTGTCTGTACGTATGTGACCTTTTTTTTTTTCGTGGCCTCTCTAGTGCAAAAACTACTGCATGAAATAGAACACAATTTGGTACACATGTGCCCTCACATGAACTGGTGCTAATTAGATTTGGTGCAAATTCCGCCAAGGAGTTGGAGCAATCGGACGTTTTCGGTTCTTTGGGCGACTGCTATACCTCAAGAAACAGCTGATTTTAAGTTGGCAATGGTATACACTTAAACTAACTAAGACTAAAAAAAATTATAGTGGCCAGTGACCAGTAAACCCAAAAAAGCCAGTGGTCTCTTTGGCGTGGTTGATGGCCACTTTGAATCATGTTCCAAAACTGTAATCACACTCCACTTCATTCTGCATATAGTAATATTATACTAGCTGCCAGGACAGCTAGATTAGCTTCCTGCGGCATGTTGATGCATAACGTCCCCCTCTCTAACTTTTACCTCATTCTGATGTAATATTATTTGATATAATTTAATGTTCATTAGATTTCAAGAAATACCACGCACGTGGCCCGGTGTTGCACGGGCACTTCGTGCCTTGAAAGTAGTGAGGAAAATTTCAAGAAACTACTCCCCGCAGGCAGCTCGCTAAGAGGTGCTATCGCGCCTTTTCTTTTTTCCTGCATCAAAAAATCATTCGAATTATTGAGATGTTGCACGAGAATATCGCGCCTTCAAGATGGTGAGGAAAGTTTCAGTAAGTTCAGCTCGCTCAAAGGAAAGAAGCAAACATAGATACTCAGTTTTTAATATAAGTAGATGGCTTTTCAACTAATTTATATTTCTGAAAACTACAAGTAGCTAGCGATAAAAGTACTACGTAAGTGGATCGCTAATGAGTTTCATGTTTGGTTTAGTTAAGCCTTCATTCAAAATTCTCATTATCATTGTTATTACTCATAGCAACCACGTTTTGTAACAATGGATTTCATATTTAATCATTTATTAGGCTTAATCGCTTTAAATTTGACTACTTATTAATTGATATCTTCGTCAACTAAAATCGTATAATTATATAAATTAAAACTAATGAAGCCTGAAAAATTACCTATCTATCGGTACCTGATTCAACTTTCAGTTCATTGGCGTTCAGAAGAAAGAAGCGTGACATAGATAAAAAGAAAGAACGATAGATAGATAGATAGAAAGATACTCAGTTTTTAATATAAGTAGATTATGTATTGCCATATATCTTACCTAAATTACTATATATAAATAAAAAATGTTTTTTAAAAAAATTACAAATATTTTCTGAAAAATAAAATTATTCCTTTTGAAATCCAAATAATAAGACATTATGCAAATAAAACAGAAACTAAACGCATATGCCTACTTAGAGTTTAATAAGCATTTCATTTATCTAGCTGATTAATCATAAATTTGGTCACCTGACTATTTTTCCAACAAAGTTTCAGAGCATTTTCTGGATTGAAAATATGTATTTAGACATTTTGTGCAGAACACGGGTCGATTTTCTCTCCAAGATAACATAGGCCGCCAAAGACGATTTTCTTTTGATAATCGGAGTGATGCATTGGCATTTTGTATTTTTGCTCAGAAAAAAGTCGGTCACCAGTTTGGCGACCGAGATCAGATTTTGTGGGCACCAAATATGCTTCTTAGTCGCCACTGGCGAGTGGCGACCGCTATACTAGACAGCAACTTAAGTTGACACTGACGTCACTACGGGCGGAACCAATAAGAGCTCAAAAGCAGTTAACTATCTCCTCTAATTCGCCAATTAGGCTGTGACGTTTTATATAGCTCGTTTTTCATAGGCTAACGTCACGCTGACGTCACGATACTTTTGTCAAGAAACCTTGCAGTATAGTAGCAGTAAACCTTAGTATACACTGCTCGCAGCATCATTAAAGTGACTGGAAGCTAATTCTGAAGTTTGCTGAAAATACTCGTCTTACATCTACATTGTAACAGTGTATACAATAGAGGAAACACCAAAATGTTGTAAAGAACAAAGAGAGAGCGTCTTAACATTTAGAAATTGTATTTTCCCTTTCAAAATTTTATTTTCTGCTTCTAGTACTTTTATTAAAATGACTCTTTTTGAATCTCATTTCAGACGTGGCTTTAGGTGACTTTAAATGGCAGGATAGCTTTGGATCAGGATAAAAATTCACTTTCAATGAATTAAATAATCATTATTTCTCAAAAATGAATAACTTGTCAATAATTAAAGAGAATACCGTCCCCTTTATATGCGAAGAATACAATAAGACTGTTAAAATAAGAGTGAGACACTTCAAAATTACCCTAAAGTTGGGGCTCAAAGTTAACCTCAATGACTACATACTTACTGAAGAAATCCTGTCGTAAAAACATTATGCAACATAGTATACACGCAGTATTTATATGTCATACCATTACTATTCATATGATATGATGTCATATGCACAAAAACGCGATCTCGTGTTAAGTTCACTCCACTTCCACAATACTATACCTCAGAACGAGACTAACGTAAGTCCATTTTTGTAACTTTTCAGCAGAGGGCAAAAACGATTGCCGAGTACATGCAAAAGATGGGACTCGTGCTCTTCTAATGATACTAAATAATTGTGAAGAAATTTGTTTTATAGAATAACGTTCTCATGGGTCAAAGCAAAATAAGATTATACATACAATGAAGCAATGAAGTGAAAATCGCCATTTTTGGACTTAAGTCGTTCTGGTTCTAAGGTACAGAATATACACTGAGGCGAAATGGCAAAGTTCGAAAACATTGTTTCTTATTATTTCAATATAAAAACATCTTTTCTCCCCCCCTTCTAGCTCAAGGAAAGGAAATGGAGAGAGCAGACAGAGAAAGAAAGGTGAGACGCAGCATCGGAATTCTATTTCCTGTTTCTATCCATACATATTGAAGTTCTTTAGAATTTATACTTCCTTTTGATATCGTGCACTTCGTGTCGATAAAGGAGATATTTCGCGGAAGGTGTGTTATCGTGAAATACCTGCCGCGGAAACGAATTTGCAGCGAAAAATTTCAGTTTTTCGCTGAATTGGAGACTTTCCTAGGAGCGAGCTATATGTGACGATCGGTAAGGCGGGGACGGGACTACTAGAGAGAATATTATAAGACATGTTGTCGTGGATGTATTTTATTTATATTCAATTTTATTCTTTTGCTTGGTTATGAAAAAGTACACTTATCTTTAAAATATGTTTAACACAATCTCATATCCTTCGAATAGAAACATTCTAATTGAGTCGTTTGGAATCAAAATCTGTTAAGTCTGTTTCTCAAGATGCATAGTTCCGAAGGTGGAACTACAGTCACTAATGGAATGGGTCACGTTTATTAGAAAAATCTTTTAAAAATGTACAAATGATATTTTCTTTCTGCGTTGCCATTTTTGTGCATTATTGACACCAGGCAGCATTTTATAATCAAAATAAGGTGTAACTTCTACTTTGAAGTTACAGATGGGTCATTCCACGTCAGTTCACCCGGTCATGTAACCCATGTCCTCGGATTTTGATAAAATTTGGTGTATTTAATATTTTTATGGTGGTAAGTAACCATATGAATTCTTTTGCGCACATATGATCTGGTTTTTGTTTTACAGGCCGTCAAACTTTTCAAAAAATTGCATTTTCTGTCAACCGCTAAGCCTAATCTGCATGTATACGTATCTCTTCAGTAAATTGTGACGGGTGCAGAAATCTTTCAATGTTTCCAAAAATTCTCAGATATGTTTCTGAAAGTATGAGGATTTAATAAAAAAATACCTGAAATTTATATAATATAATTTTGTTTGAATAAAATTTGAATAAACTACGACAAGCATTTTTTTTCTTGTGCAAAACATGAGTTTACTTAAGTGGCATTTCACGAAAAGGCGGAGGTCCTATTCAATAATGGAAGCATTCGAAATGAGCTTGAAGGTGTGTTCTATCATTGCAGAGAATAAAATTAGTGGTTTTTTTCGTTTTCTTGTTGCTGTTGCACAATATACACATTTCAGTATCAAAATTTTTGAAAAAAAGTTCTAATCATTTTCCTAACCTAAATTTCACTGAAAAGCAAACATACCTTTATTTTTAAGTGTATTTACAGTTCTATTATGCTACTTAAAAATCATCTTAATCCCTTATTAAGCAGAAAGAAAAGTGAGAAATAATTTATGACTTTAAAATTCAGTTGGTAAGTTCAGCAAAATATCAGATGTAGAAAAAAGATGTGCAAAACATAAATTTACTTTAGTAGCTTTCTATGAAGAGGCGGAGGTCATATTCAATAATAGAAGCATTCGAAATAAACCTAAAGGTGTGTTCTATCATTGCAAAGAATAAAATTAGTGGCTTTTTTTCGTTTTCTTGTTGCTATTGCACAATATACACATTTCAGTACCAACATTTTTGAAAAAAGTTCTAGTCATTTTCCTAACTTAATTTTCAATATTTTTTGCGTAAAAGAAGCATTGTTCATGCTTTTGTAGCATAAAAACGTATTATATTTAGTTTTAATGAATTATAATTGTATTGAATGTGCGAAGAAGAGATAGGATAGCACAATCTTTAAAGTAAAAATAATAATGAAAAATGTGAGTTTCTGAATATTATCGGATTGTTTGTCTTTGAAGTGTTTGTGTGATCCTGTTTTCAGCAAATTTAAGGAATATACTGTTTGATATTTTAACGCTCAACCTTCCTTGCATTTGCGCATGTATCAGGTCTCTTCTTATTTTATCAAAATATGGGTCATAGTGATAAGAGGGATAAAGAATGTGAGTGGATTTTCTATTTTGGTTTGTTTGTTTTTCATTGGATTCGCTTATCAGGAAGGTTGGTTTGCGCTGATAAATAATAATAGGAGATAATTAAAAAGCTAGAGCCACGGACAGACATAATTCAATAAAAATAAACTAGAAATTTCAGCATCCAGTTAAGAGCAAATACAGCTTTCGACACTTGCTATTGGAGTTTAAAAGAAAAAAATTGAAAAATTTCAAGTAAGTGACTATGCTGGATTTGAAGCAAGACTATCTTTTACCTAAGAAAGGACTATTATCTTTACTATAACCAAGAAATGGTAAGATGTTAGATGAAATAACTACGTCAAACGGTCCGTAACATAAGATTCTGGAAGATGTTACTATTCACTATTCTCTTCAAAAGGAGATTGAATATGTACAAAATAAGTATTCCGAATATTTCATGATAACCTGACTTCAACAAGTACTGTCTGACGTCGGAAATGCAAGGAAGGTCGAGCGTTAAAATATCAAACAGAATATTCCTTAAATTTGCTGAAAACAGGATCACACAAACACTTCAAAGACAAACAATCCGATAATATTCGGAAACTCATATTTTTCATTGTTATTTTTTCTTCAAAGACTGTGCTATCCTATCTCTTCTTCGCACATTCAATACAATTATAATTCATTAAAACTAAATATAATACGTTTTTATGCTACAAAAGCATGAACAATGCTTCTTTTGCGCAAAAAATATTGAAAATTAAGTTAGGAAAATGACTAGAACTTTTTTCAAAAATGTTGGTACTGAAATGTGTATATTGTGCAAAAAAACGAAAAAAAGCCGCTAATTTTATTCTTTGCAATGATAGAACACACCTTTAGGTTTATTTCGAATGCTTCTATTATTGAATATGACCTCCGCCTCTTCATAGAAAGCTACTAAAGTAAATTCATGTTTTGCACATCTTTTTTCTACATCTGATATTTTGCTGAACTTACCATCTGAATTTTAAAGTCATAAATTATTTCTCACTTTTCTTTCTGCTTAATAAAGGATTAAGATGATTTTTAAGTAGCATAATAGGGCTGTAAATACACTTAAAAATAAAGGTATGTTTGCTTTTCAGGGAAATTTAGGTTAGGAAAATGACTAGAACTTTTTTTCAAAAATTTTGATACTGAAATGTGTATATTGTGCAACAGCAACAAGAAAACGAAAAAAACCACTAATTTTATTCTTTGCAATGATAGAACACACCTTCAGGCTCATTTCGAATGCTTCCATTATTGAATAGGACCTCCGCCTTTTCGTGAAATGCCGCTTAAGTAAACTCATGTTTTGCACAAGAAAAAAAAAATGCTTGTCGTAGTTTATTCAAATTTTATTCAAACAAAATTATATTATATAAATTTCAAGTATTTTTTTATTAAATCCTCATACTTTCAGCAACATATCTGAGAATTTTTGGAAATATTGAACGATTTCTGCACCCGTCACAATTTACTTAAGAGATACGTATCTGCAGATTAGGCTTAGCGGTTGACAGAAAATGCAATTTTTTGAAAAGTTTGACGGCCTGTAAAACAAAAACCAGATCACATATGGGCAAAAGAATTCATATGGTTACTTACCACCATAAAAATAATAAATACACCAAGTTTTATCAAAATCCGAGGACATGGGTTGCAAAATCCCGTTTTCCTGGGTGATTTGACATGGATTGACTCAGATACTAGCGATTAAGTGTTTTTTTTAAAAGAAGCTTGACTGTGTTTATCATAAAAACTTTTGATTCAAAGAGAATTAGATGAAAAGAAAGATGTCAAGTTTTTAACCTACTGCATAGAGCACATTTCCAGGAATAACTTCCTAAAATGGTGAAAAACAGCAAAACTGAATTTTTTAAAGTATTAAAACAGGCGTGGGGTAAAATGGGTCATTTTTCGCCTTACGTTAAGCTTAGTATATACTAAAGAGCTAATCATATTTTTTGCTAACTAACTCATGGTTTTTTATCATGTATGTACATACTAATTCAAAACAAGTAATATATTGCTCGGTCATTCTTTTGATACACAAATATCTGAACTTATAGTAAAAATTAAATAATAAAATAATAATTAAATTAAATCTGATAATTAAATTAAATCAAAAATCCAAAACTAAGAGCACAGCTTTTGCTCGATGAACTTCCTTCAAGATTTTTTTTTGATGCATATAAAAACTTCTATTATAAGCCCATTGTCACCGCAACCAATAACCAAAAGTAAAGGAGAAACTTTAAAAGTTACTAAAACAGAAAACTACACACATGCAGAAAAAAACTTGTAAAATTTTAACAAGCTTGACATTATTGAAAAGATTGCAATCTTTAAAAGCCTAAAGAGATGAAAAATCAATTAAACTGACACACAGACGCAAAACTAAATAAATAATAAATAACCTTTTTTTTTTAAAGAAATTCATAACTGAATCAATGTGCATTGGTTGCAACCTTTAAAAGTTGGAAAGTGGAAACACGCTAAGTCCTTTGAGGAAAATGTTAAAAAAGGATATTTTCATGCCGTCATTCTTCCCCACAATGTATAATAACGTGTCATGAAACTTAAAACTATAGTGAAAGTTTTTTGTTCCCGGAGAAAGCTGATGTTTAGAAGGATGATGCATCGTAAACAGTGCTAGACATTCCTGGCCCTGAGATGAATCGAGAGGACAATATAGCTTTCTAAAAATGCTTATATACTAATTGTTTTCTTATTAATGAACAAAAGTATCAAACTACTATTCAATAAATCGTGAAATCAAATTCTTTTAACCCATGACTCATTTTCAAACTTATTTATCAACATCAATATTTGATTTTTCCAAGATATTTCATTTTAAATGTCCTTAGGAAGAGTCATTTGCATGTCCTGAGCAGTTTATTCGCTGGTTGAATCAATATATTTTTTGCTGTCAAAGCCTGATTGTAAAACTTTTCTTTTTTGACCCATTTTACCCCACCTGACCCTATAATCTATTATTTTAAATAGGCGTATTAAGTTTGGGAATTTTGCTTCGTCTCCAGGGAAACCGTACGAAAGAAAATAGCTCAATTCTTTTTTATGCACTGCAGTTGAGGCATTTCATTTATTTCAAGTTTATTGAATTAGGTTTACGCTTTTATTTACATCCTCATATCTCAGTTATTTCTAAACGTTTTCTGAAAAATCTAGGCATAAATAAATAAAGCACAAATTTCTAAGAAAAAGTTGTGCTTTATTAACGTTGATTTTTCAATAGAATAATAGTTTGCGCACAAAGCAATTTTAATCGTTTGCATCAGGGGTCAATCTAGAGAAGAATTAGGTCCGTTAAAGGACCCTTCACAAAATTCAGTCACTCAAAAAAGGACCCTTCACAAAATTCAGTCACTCAAAAAAGGACCCTTCACAAAATTCAGTCACTCAAAAAAGGACCTTTCACAAAATTCAGTCACTCAAAAAGGGACCCTTCACAAAATTCAGTCACACAAAAATGGATTTTTCACAAAAATCCCACACTCGAAAACTGGCTCTTCATAGAAATCTGAGTTTGAAGAACAATCAGGAATATTCCTTGCCATAACTATTATTCACAAAATTCCAAAAACAGGACCTTGGTCAAATATCCTGGATTGACCCCAGGTTTGCATTTAACCATTGTTGCAAAAGCTAAGTGGGAAAAAAGTCCACAGCGCAGTAACTATGACAACCATCAGGCGAATAGTGTGAGATATTAATTTTACTTTGAGACGCCAACTCTCGTTACACATGGTATAATTAAGTCGTTTGGAGTCAAAAGCTGTTAAGTTCATTTTTTAAAATCCATAGTTCCGAAGGCGGAACTTTGAATCTAAAAGGGTTTTGACCTAAAACCCTTACTTTATATTCATTTTTTGTAGAGATCTAGTGGTTTTTAATTTATTGCCTTTTAGACATTGGTAAAAGATCTTTTAAACTTATATATTAAGTGGAAACTCGGTAACTCAACACCCCAAGGGACCACGAAAACATGTCGAGTTAAGCGGGTGTCAACATGCCGAGGTTCCATAATTTCAATCCCTAAGGAGTGTTCTGTATCACTTGTTTACTGGTGCTTACCCTTCACCTTATAATACCATTTCTAATAAATATATTTTTTTAAAGTACATAATACACTGAAAAGCATTTAATCTTGTGATCAATAAAAAGAATATTCTCTAGAAGAGCTCGTTCCAGAAAAGAATTGATTGGCTGACCACGAAACCGCAACGTAGATTTCTCAGAAGTGTTCAAAGCAAAAAAAAAAAAAAAATGGTGGCAAAAAGTGGACTAGAATAGCACTGCACTGTTATTACGGATTTGGTTCTGGATTGTACACCAGAGAACAGCTTGTGACTTCTCTTATGGGGACGCCATTTTTCTCTTTACCCCCTGAAATTATTGCGGGATTAGTCAATTATTTCGACCTAATGGTCGACTATTGTCTTTCTGATGGCAATATTTTGCGCCAATTTAAACCGCTAAAAACATTATTTTAAGAGTTTATAATGTAACAGTAAACATAGTAGAGTGGAATAGAACACATCCCGTTCTGGGCGCGCTAAATCTACGTTATGGTAACATACTTTCAGAAATCATACCTCATTTAAAGTTTTATAAAGTTTGGTTTACAAAGTTATTATAAATTATTAATTATCACTTATTTCACTCATCTCAGTTTCAAAATTAATGAAATTTCATAAAAAATAAAGCTCACAGTGATCAAGCAAATCTAAAGAGATTTTTTTTTCATAACTTAATTTTTGACAATTATTGTTTCAGGTATAAGCTTAGCATATTTGTTGAAGAGCAAAAGGGAGCCAGATCACGATCAACAACTTCCTTCGAGAGGTTCGAACTTCTCATTCGGCTCTGATTCTTCTGCGAAGAAGATTTTGAGTCCGAACCTGGAACCAAAGCTCTGCAGCAACTCGCTCATCAAGGCCAACTACGTTCATCTGTCGGTATCCAGCTCCGAGAGTAAAAAGACGTCCGAGGGGTCGTCTTCTTCCGTGTCCACGCTGGTGGATCGAATCCTTCATTCCAAACTACGAAAGAGGAACAAATTGCCGCACTTTTCCTTGAAAAGGAAAAAAACTTTTTGGTGCAAGATATCCAAGCTCGTTCATAGGAGACAGAAAAAAAACGTGCTTCCAGCTCAGAACTCTTCGGAGGTTGAAAATAGCGAGGATAGCGCAAAAAGCAAAAGCTGTGATGTCGTCTTGAAGCCGGAAAACTTAGCGCTTCAACTTCCAAAACGTTCTCTGCCGGAAGCCCAAACTCCCAAGCAATCGGAGTCGCGAAGGACTAGCTGGCAGCCTTCGAAGCCATCGGTCAGCAACTGGAACAGGAGCGAACTCTTCACGAGTTCCATAGAGAAAATGGCGAAGCAGCCCAGCAACAGGCGAAAGACGCTCTGCGACGGGATGTTGCTCAGCAGCAGTTTTGCTCAAGAGAAGCTGTCCAACGTCCACCAGAAGGTGCCGGGCATCCTCATGACCGGCTCTGGACTCAACGCGCGAAGTGCTTCACCCGACATATCACCCATGTCTTCGAACTACTCACTGACGCCGTCCACATCCGAAGACGAAGAAGTCTACCGGGAAGAATCATCAAAGCCCAACAAAACATCTCATGTCCAAAACAACCCCCAGGAACAGACTTTCGACCAAGTGCCCATGCTCTCGCCGTTTTCCGGTAGCATCAAAGATTTCGTCGGGAAAATCGTTGAAGATTTTAAATCCACTATGGATATTTATATCGTAAGTTTGTTTTTTCCCTTAAATTGAAGGGCTTGCTACAAAAATGAGGCAGCTCCAATCACAATGTTTTGACAAGATTTGTGTTAGAGGTTAAAATTGCATCAAAGATTAAATCCATCCACTTTTTTATTTTTTATTTTCAGCAGTTTCTCTTGTAGGCTTCACAGTACAATTATACAATAGGAATAACTCAAGCTTTAAAATTTTTAAAATGTTGTTTGAATACATACCTTGTAAAAATTGAAAATTGGAGCTACCTCCTTTTTGCAGCAAACTCTTCAATTACTCATTAAATGTTGCTATAAAACATATTAAGACTATAATTTCACCAGCATTTTGTTACAGATCTTATTATTTTAATTAAATAGGAGTAACCACATTTTTTAATATTTACATTCAATGCAAAGATACTCCTGACATAGTTATATTTGTTGCATTTTTGTTACTTAAAATTTTACTTCTGTGTATACATCACGTGCAGGACGCCCGAAGTCAACCTCTAACAAATTGTATATTTTGAAGCTAATGTTTCAATGAAAATGAAACATATCTCATTTCTTGAGAACTATAATTTAAAGCGTTGAAAAAATTACATGTCACTCCACGAAAAAGCCGTCATTTTGTCCCCTCATGCGACAGCTCATATAAAGCAATGATTCTAAAAGGCATTGAAAAAAACATTTTGTTTAAAAAATCACACATTCGTCTGGGATTTTTCAAGCAATAAGAATTTGTCCCCTTTAAATTATTACTTTTAATGAAATATCTGAGACTTCATCTGCGAGACAAAATAACCGCTTCCAGTGGAGTGGCCTTTATCCGGTTCATTTGCGATGCCCGAGAGCTAACGACTTCAAAAGATCTATTTGATGGTAGGCGTCGCATTAAATGCCATATCGGGACGCTAAGAGGTGGAACAGATGTCGCCAGAACATAACTTTGCTCTTACCTCAAAATACCTCCCGGAATGTCGCTAATGGTTGTGACCTCTGGCCAAATTATCCGATTATTTTCTCTTCCTGCGCATAAAGGCGGAGAGAACATCTGGACATCATAATTCTTGTTGTGTTAGGCGAGAATCTTTGTTGCAATCTGGAAAATTTCGACTTTTAAGAAACTATCTTTACAAGTGCTAAGATTAAATTAAAAATGTAAAAAAAACGACCCTGCTTTCCAAACACGTATTGAAATGTCCTTCACTGGTCAAAGAGAGTATTTAATTGAATATATATTCAATTGTTTTCGAGAGGATATAGTAAACACGGAAAAGGAAAGACAATCCTTCCTGTAAAATTTGCTAATTTTAAAAGTAGAATAAAGGATGGAAATTGAAAATTCTTATACAAAAATCAATTACAAGTATTTAAATTGAAAAGAAATAGAAACTGGCAACAGATAAACACTTAAAATCATTGAGTTTTCTTTTCCTCGTCGGACAACAATGACAAAGGTTTCCAATTGTGTAGATTTAAGCCTTAGCGCATTTGCTAAAAAACTTAAAACTTCGACTTCTATTTTACATGAAAGTTCTTAACACATCTTATCAGTGGCAGATTTTTCTTTTCCCTCCTTTTGATTCTTCCGTTTAAATTTCTTATTATGTTAAAACTCCAAATATATAGCGAAAAACGTTTAAAAGGTTTTTAATTAATATCTTTGTCAATTAATGTCATCCGAAGACACGACCTAGCCAAGAACACTCTCGATTACTTCACCTTTCAAACAAAACAAAAAAAATCAAAATTAGTCTTTCCGTTTAGGCGCTAGAGAGCCACAGACATATACACAGAAACGTCAAACTCATAACTCCCTTTCTTGGTATTTCAAGGGTTAAAAAATCACATGTAAGTTTGTGAAATTTTCAAGCAACAAGAATTTCACCGATATATCCTTTCAAATTATTACTTTTAATGAAATATCTGAGGCTTCACCTGCGGGGCAAAATGACCACTTCCAGTGGAATGGCCTTTATCCGGTTCATTTGCGATGCCCAAGAGCTAACGACTTCAAAAGATCTACTTGATGGAAGAGCATCGCATTAAATGCCAAATATCGGGAAGCTAAGAGGTGGAACAGATGTCGCCAGAACATAACTTTGCTGTTACCTCGAAATACCTCCCGGAATGTCGCTAATGGTAGTGACTTCTGGCCAAATTATCCGATTATTTTCTCTTCCAGCGCATAGAGGCAGAGAGGACATCTGGACATCATAATTCTCGTTGTGTTACGTAAGATACTTTGTTGCAATTTGGAAAATTTCGGACTTCAAGAAATTATCTTTGGTAATTAGTTTGAAGAAAATGACTTAACACCAACTGTCTTTGCAAACTTTAATGTGAATTGAGCTACACTTTGAACGCGTTTCACCACTTTTCAAATTTGGTGAACGATTGAACCAGACTTTGGAGAAATTTACATCGTGTACTTTTGAGCACATAAAAGTTATTTAAACCATTCGAATATCCACGAAATTTTCACGGAGCTGTAATACATTTCCTAGAATTCGCTTCATTTTGCCTATACGAACTTTAGTGCATCTTCTACTTCAGATATTCTGTTTAACGTATTGAAGACTTCAAAATTTCTCAAATAAAGCCGTTTAGATCTTCCATCGGAGTCCTTTTTTTTCTTTCTATTTACAAATTCGCAGTTTGGAATTCATATTTAAGCAGAATAATAAGCACTGTTTAATGTACATAACACTTAAAGGGTAACGGAATATTTCACCCTAAAAGATTAAAATATATTTATCACTTCATTTCTTGGAAAATACTTTTATTGTAAGGATTAAAATTAAATTAATGATTTTAAATGATTAAATATAAAATAGCACTTTTAATACATTTTTTATGGTTACAGATTTTGCTTTAAGTTGCAAAATAATTTAATGCAAGGAAGTAGCTTAAGTCCGACTTTTACCAAGTTATAAATAATTAATATTTATTGTTTTGAAGATGAACCATAATTTTTAAATTTCGTGTATCTGGTATTTTTAATTTCAACTTTCTTTCTCATGTCTGAATGAAAAAAAAAAACGCCTTACATTCAAGTACTTACTAAAAATGATAACTTTTAGCTTAAAGGAACCCGTTTTAAAAAAAAAATGTGGAACGGTAATATTATGAATGAACAAGAAAATAAATTGCCGAATTTGTTGGAAATCGATTAAAAACTTGACTCAGTATCGAAATTCCGATCACCAAAAACTCATGTTCAATTAATGCGTAGCACGTTATTAGACATAACTCAAATATTTGCAGGTAAAACTCATCAAAAACTACGAATAACTAATATCAAGATGAGCTTACAAAACTACTATCGCATTCCACGCATTCCATAAACTAAAAAAACATAAACTACATTGTTGCCAAATACAAATTAAAAGTAAAAAATGAAAATTCAAGGCTTTACAGTTAACAATATAGCTCAGTTCCTACGGAATTAGTTTTTAGAGGCGACTTAAAAGTTGTTATAAATTAGTTTGCGATTCTATTATCAGTTATTCTTTACATTTCTTTATCTGACCCTGTATCTTCACTTCACTGTTCATACCCCACATTTGCTACATAGCTCGTTCTACAGTGAGACCTGATGCTGGAGCGTTTAGGGGAAAAGCGTCGGACTAAGTACAATGATGAATCCGTAGCTGCCAATTTTCTCGATTCGTTTGGGAGGTACCCGAATTTCTATACTTTTTCCTAAACTCTCTAATTAAGCAAATACTTCCCTACTTTCCTTCAAACCAGAGTTTTTTTTTTCCTTCAGGATGAGTTATCAATTTTTTTCTCTTACTTTCAAGTATAAAACCAGAGTATTGGCATTACTTTTAGTAGCGCCATATCTAAAACTTTCTTTTAAAAGTTGTTTGTTTTTTTTTTTTCTTTTTTTTAATCTTGGAGGCATCGCGTATTGCATATAAGTCGAATCCCAGATCTTCAGTAAAGAATCTTTGCTTATTATACACTGGCGGAAAAAAAAATCCCAACACCAAGAAAGACTTGTGTTAGATAAACGAAATTTGGTAGGCGTGTTTATACAACTGAAAGATGACATCGATTGAAATTTCACGCTCCGCGCATAAGTGTGGCGCAGCTGGCGTCAGTCAGAACATGCAAATAAGGCTTGTTTTAAAAGCGGGTTGTGAAGCACGTGAGTATTATTTTTTCGTGAAATTTGACGAATTGCGTTCATGTTCGCCAGGATTGCCTTTAAGAAGACGAAGAAGCCATTATCAACAGCTCTCCGAGTTTGAACGAGGTCGTACAATTTGGCTACGAGAAGGTGGATTTTCATTTCGCAATATTGCAGAAAAACTTGGGTGGGAATGTTTCCACCATGCATGATTATTGGAAGCTATGGTCAAGGGATGGTACTACCTCAAGAAGATCGAGTTCCGAGCTGCCACGTGGCACGACTGAGAAGGAAGATCGCTAAATCTTGCGTACGGCAGCGGCGCATCGTACTGCATCTGCGGCTGACATTCAAGCTGCAGTTGGTACCATCATGACCCAAGGAACGATAAGAAACTGTTTACTTCATGGACAGCTCCGAGCCAGGCAGCCTGTAGCCGGTATTCCATCGACTGCAAACCATTGCCGTTTCCGACGACAGTGGTGGCAAGATAGAGCTCACTGGAAGTCGGAGTGGAGATTTGTTGTAATTTTTGATGAAAACAGATTCTGCCTTAGTGCCAGTGGTGGCTGTATATTGGTCAGAAGGAGGCCAGGGGACCGCCTGCATCCAAGCGGTCTACGGCCTAGACACACGAGACCCACACCTCGAGTCATGGTCTCTGGAGCAATTTTTTACGACAACAGGGGCACTCTTGTGGTTATCCCAAACTCACGGACTGAAAATTTGTCGCCAGTCTGGTAATTTAACCAGTAGTACAGCCCTTCATGAGTAGCATTCAAAGGGGAGTTTTCCAACAGGATAACGCTCGCCCTCACATCGCTGCTGTAACGCACTGTGCTCTACAGAGTGCTGACATGTTACCATGACCTGCAAAATCACCAGGTCTGTCTCCAATTGATAACGTATGGGATATCATTGGACGGCACCTAGAACATCATCCACAGTCAGCAATGACGGTCCTAGTATTGACACAACAAGTGTAACAAGCATGGCACTCCATACCATAAAGTGACATTCGGCACCTGTATGACATAATGCATGCACGCTTGCATGCTTGCCTTCAAAATTTTGGAGGTTACACCCTCTATTAAATTAACATAATTTCACATTTGCACAGCATTTTCTTGAGCTTAAATTAGCCAGTGATCTTGTACATTTAATCAATTAAACATGTTAACAAGACAATTGCATTACCAAAATTTCATTACTCTAGAGTAGTTTTTTCTTGGTGTTGGGATTTTTTTTTCCGCCAGTGGACTTATAATAATTCAAGTTTCATTCACAGGTATAACTGGTATAACTAAGCTTAAAAATGAAATGAAGTGTGTCTGTTTTATTAGAAACTAGCGGTACCCGCATGGCTTTGCCCGTGGTATAAAATTAAAAGTTCATTTGTAAAATAATTGATATAGCAGAAAAAATGCTCTATTTTAGTTTTATTCAACTATAATTCCTTCAAAGTGATATAAAGATCTGATATGGACCCCACACTACTTAATTTTACGTGTAAATTTCTTAGTAGATGCCTTGTGCTAAAATAGTGCTTGGAGTGAGCAAGATAACAATTCAAACATTTGTATCCCTAGTTTGCTACGAAACAATGCAAAAAAATGTTTTACAATGATTAATCTCCTAAATATCGTCGATTTTAACATCATTCAGTGGATTTTTCGCAAAATATCGCCAACAGCGCCAAATTGAAATTAAATCAAAAAAAAAAATTTTTTTTTCGCCAATTGGCGTCAAATACTTGGCGATCAAAAGCTTGGCGATGTATCGCCAAGTGGTCGCGCCAATTCATATCACTTTTGTTAACCAATTCATATCACCTTGCATTGAAAACACTGATTTACCCGATAAATTGGGTAAAATACCCCCTTGAAACATTTGAATGCAACCCCAAGGGAGATGGACAAAAATAAGCCAAAAGAGAAAATAAGAACAATTTTGTTGATAACAGGAACCAACAGAAATCTTACCAAAGTTTAAAAGAAGAAGAAAGTTTTCTTTTCTAGCTTAAAAAACAAAACAATACATTTTCCGAAATGAAACACTTTAAAAAAACGATGCAATATCGCAATTGATACGATATTTCGTTAATCTGTGCTTTAGGTACCTTTTTCTCGCTAAATGAACGATAGGCGCGCCAAGCGTGGTAACCCTAGCTATTTTGCGTAGTTGACTTTTTGAAAACGCGCCAAGCAGGGTCCCAAAGCATCCTCACCGGGAAAAAGACAGGGTTGCCAGATAATTGAAACAAAAAAATACTACGCTTCCTCTAAAAAAAATATTCCAAAATACTACTGTTTCCAAACGTTGCCAAAATCAATGTTGCTGAAATGCGAAATCTATGAAAATGAAAAAAAAAAAAAAAATCCGCCAAATCTTTTAAGTCATTAGTGTACTAGAAACAGGGTTGCCAGAAAAATTCTACGCTTCTTATTTGGGCCGAAAAAATACTACCGTAGAATCAAATACTACGTCTGGCCGTAGCCTACGAAGATTGACGCTGGCAACCCTGGAAAAAGAACGAAACAAAAATAAGTATGAATACGTAACCATAGTAACAACATGAAAAGTTGATTTCCGTTGATAAAATAATTCATTTTATCTCTCTTTTCAAACTAATTTTATTCTAGAGTTCGTCCATTTTAGAATCGTTTGGCTTGCTTTACTGAAGGTAAGCCTTGAATTTCGGGATTCTAAAAACAATTGTTACAGCTCTCCTGATGATCGTAGAAACTTCGAAAAAACTTCATTTTATGCAGAAAATTTCAAGCTTTCGAATGACATAAGACTTGAAAATGTGTATGGAATATTTCTTCCCTATTTTATCGAATTTCCGCTAAGAATTCGAATAGAAAAAGAACGAAATGGAATGTTTGAAAAATCGCTTCGAGGTGCAAAACTACATGCTACAAACTAATTTTGTGCCAAGTGGCATGAAAATCGACCGAACGGTTTTGGCACTACGCGCGTAACAGACAGAAAGAAAGAAAGACAGACAAACCTTCAGCTTTATTATTAGTAGAGAGTAGAGAGTAGAGATAGAGATAATATACATTTATATTTTTGAGAATGCAACGGCTCATTTTTTTAGTTCTATACCAAAAAGTGAATCACTAGTTCTACATCAAATCCAATAACAGGAATGTCATATATTTTGAAATGTTAAAAAAATATCCTTTAAATCGAGTGAAAGCGAAATCCTTATTTGTACATGCTCTACTTAAAAATGTCTTTCCGATTGAAATTATTTGAAGCAAATTCACTTCTTAGATCAGTGAGTCATATGTAATTCCAATTTTCTCTTTGAGTTGGTAATAGTAAATGTTTTTAAATTGCAGAAAATCTCTTCAGCAAAAAGTATTTTAAATTTTACATTAAAAGTTATTAGGAGAAATAAACGGAGACAGACCAACACCTATTTCAGCCATCTATATTGGAAGACTTTCATATTTTATGTTTATTGAAATACTGTCCTCCCCACTTAATCGAGTAAAGGATAAACAAATACCCCGCTTGTACGAATAAAATATCTCGGAACCGAATATTTCCTATTCCATAGACGTAATGTTAAAGATTCCCGCTTACTCAAATAGTATTTTTTCGAAACGACAGTATTCGTTTAAAATCTTGTGGTGGTGCAATATAAAAGTAAAGAATTTTAAAACATTTGGAAATTTCAATTTTTTAGCTCAACGCTGCACTAATTTGTATTAAAGCTCAATTTTTTATCCACTTCTCGCCTGGTTTAAGTAACCCCCAATGGACAAATTAACTGAAAATTAGAGCAATAAACTCATTTTAAATACTTTTTATAACTACAGTAAGCGACGGTTAATTGAATCAATGGTTTATTGAATCAGCCACTTTAATGAATCAAATCGTCAAAAACAGTACAATATCGAGCTTTATTGAATCAGGCGTTTATTGAATTAGCCACTTTTTTGAATCAAAACTGTCTTGTACAAACGT
The DNA here is from genome assembly GCA_038373865.1 of Uloborus plumipes. Taxonomy (NCBI): domain Eukaryota; kingdom Metazoa; phylum Arthropoda; class Arachnida; order Araneae; family Uloboridae; genus Uloborus; species Uloborus plumipes. Next base: position 18,608 of record JAXGGA010012248.1, on the reverse strand, counting down.
GATCTACGCTCATGTCCATAAATTAAGGGTGATTCAGAATCACCAGAAAATCAAACTCTGAAATGAATAAATCAACCTTAAAATGGCTACACACATCTTCACGAATAATATGCAAATTACAGGAAGCAACTGGATGACGCCAATTGTGCGTCACAATGACGAGAATAAAAGAGAGTGAGTGGTACATAAGAAATGCTGGCAATGAAGTAAAAGTATTCGCACGCATTTTGCAAGCCTTTAAGTGCTCTGGCAGCGTACTAATGACCGAAAGGAAGCATTCTGATGACTTTTTACGCGGTAGAAATATCGGCCGCTTGGAATGTGGGCGCACTCAACAGGAGGTTTCTGAGGAACTTGGAATCGCCCAGAGTGTCTCCAGGTTTTGGCAACGCTTCCAAGGCGATGGTAATGTGAGTAGACATTATAGCAGAGATCGTCTTCGAGTGACAACACCGAATGAGGACCGATATTTGGCAGTTTCTGCCAAAAGAAGCAGACGCACGGCATCAGACCTATCTCGTCAGCTCTCTTCAGCTACTGGGCGAGTTTCAAGATAATTGTTTTGCTTCTGACTCTTTATTTGGCTGAACTTGCATTATCCTTAATTTATAGACATAAGTGCATAAAAGTGGCGGCCACTGTAATATTTTTTTAATTTAGGATATTGTACAATAGTTGAGGAGTTTTTCTTCCTTCTAATGCGAACGGTTTTTGTCCATTTCTGTCTAATGCCAAAATAAATACAAAACACAATTAACTCTTCTAGGTATCTGTCGTACACCTAAACGGATTAAAGGGATAAAAATTGCACTTTTTTTTTTTTTTTTTTTGAGTGAAGTCTTTACAAATACGATAGAACCTCAGAAACTCGACACCCCATGGGACCATAAAATCATGTCGAGTTCAACTTGCCGAGGTTTCATACTTTCAACTGTTGTAGTGTTTTCTGTCTTACTTATTAGTGCTTACCACTAGCTTTAAGACACCATGAAAATGACAATTTGGAATACCTTATTAGGAATAAATCCATAATTTTTGAAAAGAGACCAGAGCTCTTTGTCAAAGAGAAAAGCCCCGCTCACACTTGCTTGAAAAAACACGTGTCGTGCTGATGCTGTCTTGTTTCTGTTTTGGACTTCCTTGTGTGTGTGGGTACATTTCTCCAATCCCTTCCTAGCCCTGGGGCTGCACCAACAGCGCAAAGAGTGGTGACTATCTTTGCCGTGCGAAAAAGTGGTATCTGTAGTCGAGCTCAAACTGAGATAAACCTTTTTAAAGTTTTGCGCCATCATGTATTTGATTCAGATGATACTTTTTCAGAATTTTTTTAAAAAATATTTCCCGTTCTCAAATGACCATATAATATTGTATTAAGGTAAAATACGTCCCAAAGAGACACCTGGTGGTGATAACTCAATTTTGTTAAAAAGTGTAGATACCACTTTTGTGTTTAGCACGGCAGATCTGCTCTGAGTGCTAGTGGGAACTCCCATAAAGATCTCTTTCCGGAAAACAATAAATTGACAGACCAATAAGTAACAGCAATCTCAGAAATGCGGTTTATGTGAAAGTATACCGAAAGCAAAAAGTGGACTGAAATGATAATTGGATGTCAGCTTAGAGAGGTTCCTATAGATGTGTGTCAAGTAAGAAAGGTTTGCACCCATTGATATTCACATTGAATCAGCCATCGGAAAAATAAATGTCGACATACTGCGGTTGTCGAGTTACCGGAGTTCCACTGTATCTTAATGCGTGAATCCACATTTCTGTACACTACATTTCAGAGTAAACAAATTCACGCACCAATTAAAATCCTTGCTTAAATTGAAAACCTAAATTCTCATTTCCTTTCAGGTAGAAAGTCAAAAAGATATGTGCCTCAGAATTCTAGATCTCGAAGAAGAAATTCGGCAAAAAGACGCCACCATCAAAGGCCTTCAACAACAATGTGCTAAAAAGGTAATGCACAAGATGAGGGGTTTAAAACAGTCCTTACATGTATTTGACTTTTTTTTTTCAGTAAACCTAATGATAATGCAGAGTGACAGTGGTGTAGGTCATTTAAAGTTACTGTAATGCAAGTTAGAAGTAATTATACATAAACATTGTTGCACTGTAAAAAAAGATTGGGGAATGGGGGGAGGGGGGGGGGCAAAGTGAAATAATTTAGATAACTTACAAGTTTTAAAATGAACAAATTAGAAATTCGCTCTGAAAATTGTTATATATAAAGAGGGAATAATGTATTTTTTATGACAAGTAGCGTTGAAATGTTATTTTTTATTTTCGTCAGTTATTTTGTTTCTTTAAAAGAAAAAAGAAAGTTTTCACTTCAAAAAACCATGGGGCAAAGTGAAAAATTAGATATTTTTAAGAAGAAATATCTTTTATTTGATTATTAAAAATATTTTTATCAAATGAATCTGTGAATAAATGAATTGATAATGTTACACTGAACCAATAATTAAATAAATGAACTAATTGTTTAAGTAATGTATGAGGGAAAAATGAGTGAATAAATACGAGCGTAAGTGAAATAATTAATAAATAAATGAATCAATTAGTCACGGAATGTAAATGAATCAATAAATTTGGAATTACGTAAGTAATTCAATGCATAACTGAATTAGTGAACGAAATGAACTATTTCACTTTTCCCGAGTGTGTACGTGACTTTTTCCATTGAACATTTAATATCAAAGCATGCCTAATATGAATTTAAAAAGTTCGTCACAGAACACCAATACATCTCATTTAATACTCAAAATAATAATTTCAAGGAATTTGTCATTTTATTACAACAAAAAATATTTTTTATAAACTACGAAATATTACAGTATGTGTAACAAATTTTGAAAATGACTTGTATTATTTTTTCGTAGATCCTTAGGGCTCCTTATTTTTTGAATAGAATCAACTATATTTTGAGAAACTACGGTAAAATATTCGCAGATAGCTAGTGCTGCAAATTGTAAAAGCATTTTAAAATTTCACTTTGTCCCACATTCCCTTACTTGTCCTTAATTGCACATTCTGCTCCTGAAGTTAAAATTCACACAGACATGATATTTCTGAAAAAAATTTCATTTACTTGAAACTGTTAGAACGAATTACGCGACTAATTGATCAGAATTATTTTCAGGAAGTATTCCTTGGCCACGACATTTTTTCCAAATCTTATTTGATTTTAGGCCATGCTAATACTTCACGAATTTTATTTTATCAAGTTATACTCTGCTTGTTTAATTAAGTCCAAAACGCTTGGGGGTGGGGCCATATCGGTGCTGTTATGTTTTATGCTGTAGATAAACTCTCCTATTACGTTCCGTTGTTTGAATTCAAAAAAAAAAAAAGAATTCATAACGTGGAGCATACCGAACTGGCCAAAAATGTGCCCATTATTGAAATCGCTGTCTTTTTTAGGAATTCTGCTGTAATTTTACATTTTAATGAGTCTTTAGTCATTCTTAAAGACGTGATATATTATTATTTGATGGATTATTTTGTATTCAATGGAGCTTTTCAGGAAGATTTTTTTGTTTGGATTTTTAATAAAATTAATGGAACTTTTCATGTTAGTTAATGGACATTTTATTTATTAGGCAGACTATTTTGCTTTCTAGTTACTAAATTCAATTATTAGCAGGATCATTTTGCATTTTAACGTTGTTGTTTTTTAAATACAGTGAACTCTCATTTATGCGCCGGCCCAAGGGACCAACAGAAAAAGGCGCATACGTGAGAGAGACGCATAAGTGAAAAAGCCTATTTAAAAGTCTAAAACGCAACATAAGTTCTAATGAAAGCATGAATAAGAATGTTTCTATAGAAAATGGCATATTACTACGGTTTGGCAACTGCCGTAACCTAACTACAATGATAAGGAGAAAACAAAAATAGTAGCACAACAACAAACATCACAAACTAAATTGTGTACATTTTACGAAAAATTCGGCGCATAAATGAAATATTTATCTTCTGAGCGACGCACAAAAGAATGAAATTATCATTATATTACTATGGAATGTACAAGGCCACTGAAAATCGTCGTATAAGTGAAAAAGGCGCCTAAATGAGGCGGTGTATAAGTGAGAGTTCACTGTAGATACAATTTAATTTTTAATTTCAGAAAGACTGCTTCAGTCCAGGTTTGACAAACACATACATGCTTCGTTTTATTACTTTAGGCGATAAGTTTTTTCAAACGCGTCAAATGTTCTCTGTTATGATTATTTATCCCCCCTCCCTCCTTTCCCTACGAGCAAAATCAATGAAACTCAGGCTGCATATGAGACACATGTCAAAAACTTAGCACACTAAATAAACATTTGATGATGCATTTGCCGCCCTTTTTCATAACAACTCGAAGGTAAATCTGGAACTTTTTTCTCTCGCTGTGTGTGTGGGAGTAATATTGAAATTCCTTGAAAAATGTGTTGATAAAACACTGTCTGTATTATTATGTAGAAATGTCGACTATCTTTTAATAGTTTGACCATTATTTTATTTTTAATGACTAATTTATTGTTGTACAGATTAATATTTAATAATGTTACGCTTCTTCCAGTTTGGTAAAAACTTCCTAGCGGAGGAAGATACCGCCATTTCTAAAATTGAAGAAATTCCGAAACCGGTTTCCTCAATAGTTGAGAAGCCGCAGGAGTCGGTTTCGTGCAGCATTGATATCACTTCACCAACTGATCCAGTAAGAAACTTTATAGTTACATTTATTTATATTCTTGAATGTATATTAGCCTAAGATTTCTAGATGACACAGTATCTATGTATTAGCATTATGAACCAGAAGAATTTTAATTCGTGTCTTCAGAAAGAAATAAAACAGCACTAATGAAAAATGTTTTGATGTTTAAAGTTTTACAGCGAAGAGATGGCGGGTCGACTGGAAGTGGCAACGGACCACTTTATTTAAAAATAGGTTGGATTAACGAGATTCTCGCAGATCCAACCTATTTCAAAATGAAGTGGTCCGTTTCCACTTCCAGTCGACTCGCAATCTCTTTGCGGTTTAACTACACTGCCATGCTAAGCGCAAAAGTGGTGTCTGCAGTCAAGCTCAAACTGAGATATTAGGGCGCTTTTCCACTTGACGACATGACAACGACGAAAGTCGGACGGTAATACTGCAACGATAAGTACGGTGTCGTGTCGTCTATAGCACTTCTTTTCCACTTAAACGATATCGTTTCCCGAAGGGGTCATTTTCCACTGCATTTCATTTCGAAACAGCACTGTATTCGCACGTACATTATTATAGCTGCTCAAGTTAACACATTCGACTACTATATTTGCTACCTCATGAGAAAAAGAAAACAAATTAAGAGACAGTATTGGGTGCACGATATTTTTTTAAAGAAAGTTACATTATAAGCGAGTTTTATACACTTTTCAAGAAATTGCGAAAAGATTTTAGGTGATTTTAAATATTTTTACTAAATTTACAAAGAATAGTAAAAATTTAAAATCTGGACAAGGTTATTTAACACAAGTAGTTTAATCTAAAGTGTATAATATATTTTTATAGTTACGAACAATGCTCTTTGAACTTATCTGTTTCTTTCTTGTCTGTAGAAGTTTTGCCGTCATATTCCTCATCTAAAAACTTCTTCCCGGGCTTTTTCCCTGTGAATTTTGTTTTTATATAAAATATTTCGCTTATCCCAAAGACACGATCACTGCTCAATTAATTCACACAAAACACACGCGTCAAACTTGAATGCCATGACTACTGTGTTGCTCATCGAAAAAAGTTCAGAATGAAAATTTAATCTTTTTTGAAGCATTAAAAATCGTCTGCGCTACAATTAATGACACAAAGTATAAAATAAAATGATTCAAATCTTTTATTACTACTTTTTTTATCAATCGTCTGCAAATTGAAGCTTATATTTTATTAATGGAGAGATGTCGAATTTAAACGCCATTGCTTTCGTTCGAAGAAAGTAAACAGATGGTTGAATATCTTCCCGATTTTAAAGGCGAGACGAATGCCATCCGACACGAATGAGACGACAAACGACAGCGTTCGGTCGGAGACGGCACAATCGTCCTGGAATCGGAAGATGGAAAAGCGCATAGCATATTTTAATGCATTTTGCGTGCTCCAATGTCGGATGACGAAAATCGCTTACGATTTATCGTTGCCGTGTCGGTAAGTGGAAAAGCGCCCTTACTATTTAAAGTTTTGCGCCACCATGTACTTTATTCAGGGGGTACTTTTTCAGAATTTGTCAAAAAATATTTCCCGTTCTCAAATGACCATAAAACATTGTATTTGGGTAAAATAGGTCACAAAGACCCACCTGGTGGCGATTACTCAATTTTGGTACAAAATGCAGGTACCATTTTTATGCCTAGAACAGCAGTATAGCTCTGTCACAAATATAAGTCCCCCAAAATCTATTAAAGTATCTAGAACGCTATCAGAACGTGGTAAAAACTGCCATTCTTTATCAAATTTAATTTTGGGTACGAATTTATTCTAGTAAAACGTAGGTTTTTTTTTAATATACTGTCGGCCCCGCTTAAACGAATACTGTTGGTTCCAAGAAATATTATTCGATTAAACGGGGAATTCGATTAAGCGGGGATCTTTAACATTGCGTGTATAGCATCGGTTCCGAGATACACTCAGGCACATTGAAAATAGCGACCCAAGAAGAAATCGTCGGATTGATCAGCGACTGCGTCTACAGTGGTGCCAAGCCAAATCAATGTGGAATGTCACAGATTGGCAAAAAGTTATGTTTAGTGATGAGTCTCGGTTTGTTTTAGGGACTGATGATAACCGTGTACGGGTGTGGAGGCGCCCAGGTGAGCGGTACAATTCCTCCCACACTGCTTTACGTCACACTGCCCGCACAGCTGGTGTAATGGTCTGGGGGGGGGGGCATATCCTATGATAGCCGGTCCAATCTAATTGTGATGCGTGGAAACTTAACCGGCAAACGTTACGTTGATGATATTCTTCGACCCCATGTAGGACTTTTCTAAATGGTTTCCCGGGGGTAATTTTCCAGCAAGATAATGCTCGTCCGCATACAGCAAGAGTTGCTCAACACTTCCTACGTCATTTTCAGACTCTTCCATGGCCGGCCCGCTCCCCTGACTTATCCCCTATAGAGCATGTGTGGGATCAGCTAAAACGTCTGATGCCATCGTGTCACTCCGTGCGTGATTTGGAGTTGGCTGTTACAAATTTGTGGGCCCATCTGCCTCAGGACAACATCAGGCGTCTAATCAACTCAATGCCGGACCGTGTGGCGGCATGTATTGCAGCTAGAGGTGGTTCAACGCGCTATTGAAGTTGCTCTGTATTTGTGTAATTGCACACCCTGTATTCGTTCAATTGTCTTGATTTTGAGATCAAGTGATTCTCTCATCTGTGTAATTATGTGTATTAAATTTCATTTCAATCCGATGCTTTCTTCTTGGGTCGCTATTTTCAATGTGCCTGAGTGTATTTTATTCGTACATAGGCGTAGGAACTTGGTAAAAATAGGGGGAGCCCGGTGAGGGGTCAGAGTTTGGCGCTTTCTTGGGGAGGGGGGGGGGGCAAGACACACTTTGTCACCCTTTCTTTACACTAAAACTCTATTATAAAGTCATTCATGTTCAAACAACATTTTTTGTGAATAAAATTAAGTTAAAAACACTACGACAAGCACACTTTTACATTATTCATATGAACTTGGTTTTTGATGTAATATCTGTTCAGAAATAGGAAGTCTTAAACATTTAAAAGTTTCCAAACGGTATCTTTTAAAAAAGACTTTCGGTGATTTTTGGTGGCTTTAGGAAAAATTTGAAATACAAGCCTTAAAAGCGAATTTATGCTATTTTTGGTTACATTAGAGGCAGGAACTGGGGTAGCAAAATCCTCCTAAATTGTACCTTTAAAAACGCACTTTTAGATGATTTTTGCTGATGTTGAGAACAAGAGCCACTCTGATTCCCCTCTTTCTTTGCTGCTTATTGTGTGAATTTCTTAGAAAAAAATACCACATTTTTGAAACCAGGTTCGCGGTAAAAAATGTATAACAAAAGGTTGTTGTAAGGGAATTTTTCCGGGGGAGCTGAGCCGGTCTGAAATATTCCAGGAGGAGCCCGAGCTCCCCCGGTTCCTACGCCCCTATATTCGTATAAGCGGGGTATTCGTTTATCCGTTACCCGATTATGCGGGGACGACAGTATTCATCAATCTGTAATGAAATGTCTGATTTGAAACTGAAACTATAGTTGTTGCCGTCTAGTGCCAGCTGATCTGGCAATTTGGGGCGCGCTGCTTCACTTTTTTAACTGTACCATCATTTACTGTGAATTCCGACTTCCACAGTACATTCATACCATGAAGCCCCATTTATAGGGTAGGCCCTTTTCCCCCCTTAGTAGTAGTACCCTTTTCATAGTATAGTAGACATTCACGGTGCAACAACACATTCTCACAAGGAAAGGACAAGGACAGGAGAGAGGCAGGGCCTGATTACTGAATAGGCCAACTAGGCCGTGGTCTAGGGCCCCCAGAATTTAGGGGCCCCCAAATGGCTAGAACTGCTCAAATCAATGGCTAAATTTGTTTTAACTAATGCCTAAAATTGTAAAGCCTCAGTACAGAGGGCAACAAAAAAGTGTTTGGCCTAGGGCCCAGTAATATATTAATCGGGCCCTGGAGAGAGGAAGTACATCCATGCCCGAGTCGGAATCTAACCATCCAGCCATACTTCTCTGACCACTAGACAAGATGGGCGGCACTTAAACAATTAAAATTTGATATTTTTAGAATCTTGCTACATTGTCCAAAGACAAAATAAGAACGTGAAAGACTGTTTGGAATTCTGTGGTATTTATATTAAAAATGATGTGTTATGTCTGATTGTCAAATCCCAAATATTATCAGTAACGAATAATAATTCAAGGATGAAATTGGTCTAATGACGTCTAGCTTCTGATGTACTAAGGTTTATCTGCTTACCTGTATCCATTGCTTACCATTGTCCAGAGTGTTATTTTTTTTCAAAATGTAACATAGCCCCTTCATCCTCCAAGCCCTTCAATTATGTATAAAATTTTACTACTCGTAGAAAGTTTGATAAATTACAAAAGTAAACTGTGCAACTATTTTCATCGAACATATTGTAGCTTTACTGATTTTTATTTCAGCAAATGTTTTATGAAGTGTAAAATATTATATTTATATATATATATATATATATATATATATATATATATATATTATATATATATATATATATATATATATATATATATATATATATATATATATATATATATATATATATATATATACTGTCGTCCCCGCTTAATCGGGTAACGAATAAACGAATACCCCGTTTTTCGATAAAATGTCCTGGAACCGAATGTTCCCCATGCCATAGACGCAATGTTAAAGGTCCCCGCTTAATCAAATACCTCGCTTAATCGAATGATATTTCTTAGAACCGGCAGTATTCGTTTAAGAGGGGCCCCGACAGTATATATTTATGTTTACTCAAAATTTTTGTTCAAAATATGTACTTTTATTTTTTAAATAAATGTCCCAGAGACCCATACAAAACCGGTTAATCCAAGTAAATTGGAAGGTACGGGGGTCTCTGGGGTGCTAAATGCTAAAAAGTATATATTTATGTATATCGTTAAGTGGAATTTTATGCAAGATATAAACTTTTGTCTACTCATTCATCTCAGGCAAACGATGTGCAGTTCGAAGAGGAAGATTTATGGCTAGTTGAATTCCCGCAAAACGCACCGATCCCCTTGGAGGGCCGAAGACAGAAGCTTCGAAGACATTCCAGCGTAGAAGTTGGCCACGAACTCCCCTTCCGTCTGGCAGCGCAGAAGCCTCCCAACTTGTTTTTGACGCCCACAGGTCCCAGCGACGGTCTCAAGTCTCCGAGAAGATTCAGCGAGTCCCAAGCGAGGTATGTATAAAGTGCTGTCACTGAGAATGGTGTTAGGCATTGAAATACTGTTAATACCAGGGGTGCCCATCCCCTCCCAAGCTCAATGGCGCAAATTCCCCCCCAAAATTTTTCCCAACCCTATTGTGCTCTTAATTTTATCCCTCTTTTTTATTTTATTTATTTTTTTAAATATCATTTATTTATTTATTTATTTAAATTATTTATTTTTTTAAATATTATTTATTTTTTTTTAATATTATTTATTTTTTTTATTATTTTTTTTAATTATTAATTTTTTTAAAGTACTAATTATGCGCAGAATAGAATTACTTTTTGTTTTTATCCCCTTTTCCAGACATTCTAAGCACACACACACACGCACACAAAAAATAAATCAATAAAAAATAATAAAGAATAATTTTAATTAAAAGATAAATTAATGAATAATTTACGTTAAAAAAATCAGTAACTAATTTAATTTAAAAATAAATTAATAAATAATTTAGATAAATAAATAAATTAGTTATAAAAAATCCCCCCCCCCCAAATTTAGATGGCGCAACTTGCGCCATAATCCCCCCCCTGTGGGCACCCCTGCTTAATACTGTCCGTCAATGAGAACCGCGCCTAGGTCTCGCGAACCATTCCACTTAAAAAAGGGGGATGGATTGTAGAGGGGAACTTTCCGAAGTTTTCAATTTGACACTGGCATTTGCTATCCTTTTAACATATCCAACTAAACTATATGTATTTGGGGGGGGGGGGGGCACGTGGGCCTAGAAGTAGAGTATTCTCCTCGAAAGCAAGTGGGTTCGAATCACGCCTTGCACATGGATGTTTTTTTATCCTCTCTGTGCCGTAAATGTGTCCTGTGTTTGTCAGGAGGCAAAGCGCATAGTACGCAGTCCTCATATATGTTGAAGCTGATGGCTTTTGAGAAAGAAAAAACTACATGTATTTCAAATTAGCATCGTTCTACGGTGTTTGATACGGCTCAAAATGCTTCCTATAATTCTTCCCCTTGTTGTTATCTTATCTATCAACCCCCCCCCCCCCCCCATTTTTGATAAGACCAGAGAAGACCTGACGTATGCGCAAACACTCTGAAGGTTTTACCTAAGAAAATCAGACTGTAATGGGAAAGATTTACGAGAGTAAATCAATAAGTAAATGCACCTTTCGTTCTACAACTTTATTATAGTCTGTTACTTTAAATAGGCGTATCAAGTTTAGAAGTTTTGCGTCGTCTCCATGGAAACCGTACGGAAGGAAACAGCTCCACTCTTTTTTATCCACTGCTGTTGAGGCAGTTCATTTATTTCATGTTTATAGAATTAGATTTACGGTTTCATTTATATCCTCTTATCTTAGTTATTTGTAAACGTTTTCTAACAAATGTAGACATGGGTAAATAAAGCACACATTTCTAAGAAAAACTTGTGCTTTATTACCGTTGATTTTGGAATTAATAATAGTTTACGCTCAAAGCAATTTTAATCGTTTGCGTTTAACCATTGTTGCAAAAGTTAAGTGTGAAAAAAGTCATTGGCTCCGTAACTATGACAACCATAAGAGGAAAAGTGCGGAAGAGGGAGAAATTAATTTGACACGCCAGCTCTCATTACAGAGTATAAACTAAGATGTACAAAAAATACGTTATTTTTCGATAGAGTCTTCACCTCTAGTAATGCACTTGGCCCAGTGAGACAATAGATTTTGCAGTGCCATCAGTTAATATCCCAAAATATCTTCCCATGTATCACGTTCATAACACATGCACACCACGCGCTGTGCATGTGAACGCCAACCAATGTTAAAAATCTCAACCACACATTCACGTGTACACCACGAGCTGCGCACGTGGACATTGACCAATGGGAAGCTACGAGGTGCATCCCTCTTCAGGGTCTAGACCCCTCAAGCTTACTTCGAGCTCAACCACCGCATCAGCAGGATGCATGCCAATCTACTTCTCTATCTCTGTATATAATATTTCTGTGTATAGTATTTAATCAAGTCAATATATGTCTAGATAACAACGTCTGTCACTTTAATCGGGTGTCACAACTCGATATCATCTTCCTTATGCCTTCCTGGTCGAGGGTTTTCGGTTGGTCATGAAGCTAGACACTTCCTGAAAATCGTCGAACTTTTTTGGCAGTACTAACCAGTTGTTGTGATCTTGTGCCAGACACCCGAACCGCTGATTCTGTAAGTAATAAAAAGGTTTCAATCGCAGGTTCGGGTGTTTGATGGAATCTTAAATCGCTTGGTGAATACGACCATTAGGGAATCGTTGCGCTTTATCACGTAATATACGCCATAGCAGTTTTTGTTCCGATACTCTGGACGAATTCGAAGAATTTTGACTAATAAACGCTTTGAAAAATTGAGATAGTAAATAATATATCTTGTCATGTAGAATTTTTTGGAAAATATTGTAAATCTTGAAAGAGCACCAGTATCATTTGATACAACGACCAAATGCATTCAGACAGTACCTCAGCTAATTTTTAAAGTATATCGCGCATGTCCGATCTCTCATATTACTTAACTGCGCTCTAAGATACAACACGAAGTCCATCCCAAACCTTCTATTGACACAATGTGTAACCTGGTAAGATTTTGGAGTCTTTATCCAACAAATTAGGGATGACATGAAAATATTGAAATTACATGGCAAGAAAAAATTGCGTTATAGAAAATAGAAGAAGAATATGTCTCACGGTTTTCAAAACTTGCCTTCTTGTCATTTGTTCGCAAATAGCCACTTCTGGGATAATGTTGATGAATAATTGCATCCCAGCAAGCAAAATTTCTTGCATCAACCTTGACAGATCTTGACATTGAACTGACAGCGTCAATATTGCACACTTTTGTACTGCATATAGATTGCATACAGATTTAAAAATCAATAATGCTATAACAACACGTGTGTAATATTACATACATCTTAACATATCTACATTCTACACTGAAACGTGCTGTAAAATCAACATTGCACACATGTTGTCAGCATCAGGATTTTAAAGAATTTGTTGAACTGAGCACTGATTTCACCCTGACATAAGGCTGCATACACCTTGACAGTCAACATTGGGGCAAGTCGCTGACAGCTCTTAGAGAGTAACATAACATTATCCAGGCAGCATTTAGGCAAGATTAGATTAGCCGCGCGTTAACCTGTATGCAATCCTGAGGCAAGATATTTTGCTTGCTGGGATCATTTTCACTGAGTAAAATTTTTAAATATATGAAAGAAGCTCTCTCTATTAGCATATCTCTTAGAAAGACATGTTTCAATTTGCATTTGTATTCACTTCCAGGCCTGATGTGGTACCATTGAACACTTCCTTCGCAGCTAGAGTCCGGCGCGTGTTTGCCAAAGTGAAAGCTAACCGCGCTTTAGAAGAGCAGACTTCCGCCGAGTCATCCTCACCCCCCATCACCTTCAAATGGCCCATCCTGTCCTCTAACAAGACAGAAGCCAAAGCCAGCACCCGACGTTCCAGCACGGGCAACCTGGACAAGCAAGTTCGTCTGCAGTCTCTGCTCCAGCAGCGGACAACCACCCCTTCCGCGAGATTCCAAAACGTCCAGAACCCGCCAATAGAAGTGACGACGCGACACGGCAGCGACGGCAAGCCCGTAATGAAGAGGTTCCTGCCTACCATTACGGAGTCCTGCAGTTTCGACAGTTTGCGCGAGTCGCCGCTCCTGGTGCAGACGACCCCGCCCCCCGTGGTCAGCATGCCGAACTTGGACGACAAGAAAGCCTACAAGGATTCCGTGGTGATCGATATGACGATGGAGAGAAGCCTCTTCTCGTGAGACAGTATCTTTCACACTACTTGCAAGCTTTCCCTTTTGCGAGGAGAGGGTAACGGTGGTTAAAAAAACTAAAAATGTAGTGCCTTTTGTGAGTTACTTGGCTTATGATGGAAGATGGATTTGCATTTTCGAGCCTTTGGAGTTTGTTGTAAAACTGAATGGCTCTTTCAAGCACTCTCACACTCTATTGTAAATATTTGGCTGTCCCATGAGTAGCTTTTTTATGCATATTTTCAATACACGTGAGCTCTCGAATTTAAACTTTTTCATCTCAGAGACCCGTGAAGGGCATTGTATGGGTCATAATGCTATGAACTTTAGATGACAAATATTTCAGCTCATGCATTCAATATTTATTAGATTAAACACATGAGAGCAAAATGTCACCGGGAGTTGGCATAAAAGCATGAAAGTCCGGTATATTTCAATAGACCACAATACAAAGGTACACTGTCAGCGTGATTCAAAGTCAACCCCGACCCCAAGCCAGACAACCAAACTGCTGGCAGAAGTCTTCTTTAACCAATGAGAAGACTTCTATCTGTGGTTCAGGTGTCTGACCGGAAGTTAAAGAGTATGGTGAATGAAAGCGTGAAAGCGTATATCCGGTTTTTGGTAACATATAGTAATCACACACAATTTTTTTTTTCATTATTTCTTGTTTATCCGGCTTTATACGACTTGGTAACAGTGTAACTCATTAATCCCTGACATTTTTTTTCCCAGAGATATTTTGTATACTGGCTACAAACAGTGTTTAATGGACAGGAAATATAATAAAACAATATTATGTAAAAAATATTTTTTTTTGTTAAGGGAAGAAAAATCGTCCCTTCAAAGTTACGATAGATCCCAGAGGGTATGTACTTTTTTTACTAAACATTTTTTCTGCCTACGATATAATATTTAAATAGACATTTTATAAGAAGAAATAAAATCAGCAATTAACATAAACTGATAGAAAACTGGGAATAACTTTAAAAACTTTACTTTTTTTCTTGAGATTGTGAACGATGTAATTTCTGACAAAGGTCATATTAAAAGTGCTACAGAACACACTTTACAATGATTATGTGCTGCAATCTGTTAATAACGAATTGAAACAATGCCAAGGTACTAATTGAACACTATTATTTGGTTGAAATATTCATTTTGGGGGAATTCAGACCCTTTTTTGGACCGTCCCTAAAAAGGGACGCTAAGGCATTAATGCGTTAATAGTAAACGCAGATAACTATCTTTTATTATTTCCTTGTATCCGGTTTTAGGCGGTAAATTGTTCAGTAGTAAACTCATAAAGCTTTTGTTTTATTATCTCATTATTCTTGTTTCTCCAGTTTTTTCCGGCTAGGTAACAGTTCAACTTTAAGCGCAGATAACTTTATCTTTTATTGTTTCTACATATCCGGGTTTTGCTTTTAAATTGTTCAGTAGGAAACTCAGATAGCTTTTGTTTCCATTATTTCTTGTTTATCCGGTTTCATGAAACTTGGTTATGATTTAGCAGCAAGCTCACATAACCTTTGTTTCCGTTAATTCTTATTTATCCGGTTTTTTCAGACTTGGTTATGATTCCGGTAGAAAGCTCACATAATTTATGTTTTCATTATTTCTTATATAACTTATTTTATCCAGCTCGGTAACGATCCCCCACCCCCCTCAGAAGTAAGCACAGACAACTTTATTTTTTCTTATTTTCTTTGTATCCGATTGTAGAAAGTGGAGAGTTCAGTAATAAACATACATACATGCTGGGTCATTCCATAGAAATGTCAACCTCAGCCTAAGAAAAAAAAATACCGAAGTGAAAAAAGTATCAAAAAATAAATTAATTAATTAATAAATTAAAATCATACAGCATAAGAAGTTAAAACAAATTGAAAAAGCATTGTAATTATCACTGAGATTAGCCATAATAAATAGTTTGTAATGTGTCTACTGCTTATTATTGGATGGTTACTTTAGTCACGTTACGTTAGTCACATACCATCTTGAGTAAAAGTGACATTTAAGACTAAAAATAACTATGATTTAATAAATGAGTTTTAGGTTTTTAAAAGCCAACTTTACACATTTTTGAGATATATCATTCAATTCTTAACACTTGCATAACTTTGAGAAATTTTTGCCTCACAACATGAGCATTCATTTTCAGGGTTGCAAAAATGTTACGTTTGTCATGTCACACTGCTATTTTGGTTGAAAAAATATCTACTGTCAGTAATTTTGTTTTAAATTCTGTACCTCAGAACCAGACTAACGTAAGTCCATTTTCGTCATATTTCAGTAGAGGGGAAAAACGATGTATTCGACAATCGTTTTTCCCCTCTACCGAAAAATGACGAAAATGGACTTACGTTAGTCTGGTTCTGAGGTACAGAATTCTTAGCAGAAATGATACATAGATACCATGTACATTGTAAATCCACTGGCATATAACTAAAAATATTTTTATCCTTTAAGTTACAAGTAAAAACAGTTACAAAATCAGCTCTGAATGTTACGTTAATCACTATGGATTGACCCTGCACAACTTTTGTTTTTTTTTATCTCTTTTGTGTCTGTCATTATCCGAGTTGATAAGTTGACAGTGAAATAGTAAGAACATACAATTACTCTTTTCATCTACATGTTTATGAATCTTCTTAGTTGAATCTTTCTGAAACACTTAACCTCCATTTCTCATTAAAACTTATTTATTTTTTGAATCGGAATAATTTATCATTTCAATACACAATAAAACAATCATCTAAAAAAGGGCAAAAGCACTTAGTGTATTTGGTTTGATCTGTCTTTTGATTATTATTAATGAAATGCAAGAGTTTGAAAAGTATGTCTGGTTTTCAGTTGCAAAAGTTAATGGGACAAAAAAATCCATTGTAAATCAAAAAAAAAATGGTAAAAATTCCTAACAAATGTTCACTTAGGTTGTTAATTTTCAAATAATACGAGAAAACTTTTGGGACAGCCTTAATATGTCATAAAATACTACTCTATTCATCTGGGAGCCTTGTTTCCATTTCAAAATGCAGCATATTACCAATTCTCTGGTAATCAGAGAACTCGTTGAAATTTTGGTCGTTTCATTTATAATACAAATTTGCTCAGAATTAAGTTAAATGCTGCGAAATTTTCAGTAGAGAACAAACTAGACGATAGCGTGTATCACGAGTTGGCACCTGTCAACCATGTGTAAAATAGGCAGAAAAAATTCATTGCCTTATAATAGGAGAGGAAGAAAGAACACTTGCCATATTACGATTTCAACGATATTCAAAAGATATGAATGTATTTTCTGAAACAAGTTTTTTAAAACCACAGTCACTTGTGCAATACACAACCATCTCGTTTATTATATTCATGGACTGCAGTTCCGTACTTATTATGCACTCATCAGCATCCAATAGGAATTAAACTAGCTGGAGGCAGAAATCCTCTTATAAAGCAAGAGAGCCAACAAAAACTGGTAGCTAATGTGAAATTATAACACCAGCGAGCATCGCCCTTGGTACGGTACAACTCGAAAACTTTGAGGTAAAGCTCGGGTATAAAGCAGTAAAAGTAACCGCCCCTAAGCCAGGGCTAAGGCAGGAACATGCAATACACCGCCAACTCGGCTATTTCGATCCAAATAGCCGAGTTGGCGGTGTCTTGCATGTTCCTGCCTTAGCCCTTGCTTAGAGGCGGTTACTCACTGTTTTAAATGATATATCGCAGAAACATGCCAATACACCAACAGCTCGTTTATTTCATTGGTGTATTGCATGTTTCTGCCTTAGCCCTGGCTTAGGGGGCGGTTTACTTGCTGCTTTACACAGTCACTTAGTTATCGTCAGCAAAAGTTTGTCTCATCGCAGTCTTGTTTTCAGTTTATTTCTTCATTGGCAGCACTTAATTTTCAATGAACCGTTTGTTAATCAAAGTTAGTAGAAATTATTGTTATTATCAAGAAAAGGGTCCGTAAATTCGAACTTGGATACTCAAGATTTTTAGAATAGGCTGAAAAATTAAAATAATAGTATGTTTTTGTTAGTGTGAATTGAAATGTTGAAGTTGTGGCAATAACTGATTGAAAAAGTAAAAAGTACTGACTTAGAGTTATTTGTAACAACCCTGTTTTCCCCATCCAATTCTTCATTTTTTCTCCTCTAATGCACCTACATAAAAATGGATGCATCTGAAACGAGGCGGAGCCAAGTGCCAACTTCTGATAGTCGGACTATACATAAAGTTGTCTATCGTGTTTTTTTAAAACCATTTGCAAGAAAATTTTTAAAAATCGGTAGCAATATAAAAGAAACCTATGAAGTATTCTACGAAGAAGATTTCTCAGAGATGTTTATGTACAGTATAAATGATTTTATAAGGTATAACTGATATCAAATATTTGACTTGACAAAAGTATCTCAAGAATGTTCTTATCGATGAACTAAACAACACATTTACGTCCACAACTAGAAACGCACGAAAAGATGCATTTTTAATCCCTTCAATAAACTTGAAACCATACTAACCCATTAATGCCTGACTTTTTTTTCCAAAGATATTTTGTATACTGGTTACAAACAATGTTTAATGGACAGAAAAAATAATTTAAAAAATATTATGTAAAAAATTTTTTTTTATTAAGGAAAGAAAAATCGTCCCTTAAAAGTAACGATAGACCCCAGAGGGTACATACCTTTTTCACTAAAACTTTTTTCTGCCTACGATACAATATTTAAAAAGACATTTTATAAGAAGAAATAAAATCAGCAATTAACATAAACTGGGATGCTGGGAATAACTTTGAAAACTTATCTTTTTTCTTGAGATTGCGAACGATGTCATTTTTGA
>JAXGGA010012247.1:0-39411 GCA_038373865.1 Uloborus plumipes | reverse complement strand
AGAAGGCATCTGGGATCAATTTTAAGCAAATCATTTTAAAATAGTTTAATTTTATGAAAAATAAGTTCGCAGAAAAAAACTTACTTTCTGTGGCTACCCATGCTGGATCGTTGCTCGACTGATTTGTCTGAAAATAGCTGTCAATAAATAAACTCTGATGTCCAAATAGTGGCTCTAACTAGTTTTCTCAAGAAGAAGGACTATTTAACTTGTGAAAAACAGCTTTAGTAAAATGATATACTCGTTACAGGTTTTTGTATGCAGTAAATAACAAGCGTTCCGTTTTTAGGCTACTGGGCATAAATGGGTTAAGTTTTACCCAAATTATCTGTTCAGAGCTTCAAGAAAGTATTTTAGGAAATTTCTAAAGTGATTATTTTTTAGTTGTAATTGTGGTGATGAAAAAATGTCCCTTTTAATTCCGGTATAATACGGTAATTTTTTTTTTTAAGGAAACAGCTGAATCTCGATCGAACAAAGTGGTTGGAACCGGACCCCCCCCCTTTTTTTTTAATCCAAAGCTTTGAATTAAAAAATGGTTATTAGAAGATCACAGAAAGTTTAATTCTGGATTTCAACATGGGGCAAACAGCTGCTAAATGAGCGATTTTCACCGTTGCGGATATAAGTCAAACTTTTAACGCGATTGTTATCTTTGCTGACCAGGAATCCTTTCAGAAATTCGGGACATCCTGAAAAACATCAAATTATGCTAGAAGGAAATAAAATGTTGATTTTCGATTTTAGTTAAACTAAGTTTTGGTTAAAGGGCAGTTTCGGATAAATCGATAAATGAGATTCTTCTGTAGCTTGCATTTGAGCCGTTTGATTACGATCTTTGATGCCTTCAGTTTTCACTTGTAGACAGAAGTATTTCTGTTTATATATTCAATTGTTTTAAAGCCTAATATCACGAGGATACTATGTTTAATATTTCAAATATATTTCTAAAGCTATATTTTTAATGAAATACAAATATTTATCCAAAAATTAAAAGTAATTTAAAAAAAGGAAACTGGACTTTTATCCTTTACAAGTTTTTTTTCTTTATTTTTTATCACACTTCAGTATTTCAAAATTTTTTACTTGTTTATTATGTTCTTCAAAAAAAAAAAAAGAGAGGAATATGCATGATATTTTACTTGCATAGGCTTACAAGTTGAAATCTATTTTCAAGTAGAAATTCGACAGCAGAGTGACTACTTTTTTAAACCGAAATTATGTTGTATAATCATATATTAAGGAACTTATTCTGTTATCTTTAACATAGCGTTTAACCTAACTACATCAATTCCAAAACCTAAGTCAAATTAAATTAAAATCTGTCAAAATCGAAAAATAAGGTATTCAACTTCGACGTTCTATAACACGATCTATGACGTGCCATAAACAAAGCTTAATATAGCAATTTCTATGGAATTTATACGAACTGATTTTCGTCAAGAACAAATAATGTGAAAATTATTTTTGTGATGAATATTATAAGTTTTTAATTTTACTCTTTTCTGAAAGTTTAAATTATTCTAATATAAACAAAGGTTTTAAAAAAAGCTTCGGGTTAGTATTTTACTGTAATTTTAGCCCCAACTTGAATTATTTTTCAGCAGAGGTAGCTTGTGCTTGAAGTTTGGTTTTTGAAGGCAGTGTTTGTTATTTAAATTATGAAAATAAGGTCCTTTAAAATGCTAATGTAAAAAGCTGTCAAGACCACGTCGTGTTTAATGTTTACACACTCTATCACGATACTCATAATTTAAACATGAGTTTCGTAAATGAATTATTTTTTCGATAAAAATACGAAATTTAAATATTTTATCTTCAAGAACAATGAAGATGAAATCACATTCTTTGAATATGAATATGTCTTCATAGGAATATCTAAAAAGAAACAAACGGAAGCAAGTGCAGAACAATTACTGGAAATGTTTATGAAAAAATAGCTAAAACTTCTTTTATAAGTCGAATTTCTTTAAGCTTTTGTATTACAAATATACATGTACTTTACAATAAACGAATGCTACTTTTGCAGTATGACAGAAATCATTTTATAGATAAAACTAAAATGGCTAACTTGACAATAATAAACTGTTGAATTTCTAACTTTACAGTAATACACTAAAATTCTAATTTTACAGTTTTCTGCTGTGCATTAGGGTGATTCAAAATTTTTTTTTTTTTGAATTTCTTTGGTCTTACCCCGCAGTTTTTTTACACTATTCATGAATGTGATGTATGTTAAATTTTAGCTTAATTGAATAATATTTAGAGGTCGCTCAACGCGATCGAATTCTGTTGAAAATTAGCAATTTCGAGAGTTGGAGTATATAACTTCATTACCCGAAATAATATTGTTATTCATATAAAATGGAATAATTTAAAATGTTAGTTTACTCTACTAAGTAATTAGTTAATAAAATAATAGCTCAAAGTGAGTTGTAAGGCGCTCCCCCCCCCCGCCCCCCACTCCAAAGCTGCATCATCTCTTACCTGAGTTTGGGTGGAAAATGCAGCTGCAAGTTCGGGCTGTGGCTTCTGTTTTCTTTTCGGTTGTTTGAGGTGTATGAGTTTAATGGACTAAAACACCTAGCATCCACTCTAGACAGGGACCAACATAAGTGACAGAAAGCCACTTTGATAGTAGCTGCTACAGTACAAAGTATGGTCAAAATGGGTAGGATTTGACAACGTAATAAAACGGTAAAGGCAAACTATTCGCTCTGAATCGACCGTTAACAAAAGTCGTTTAAATCTATAACTTCCTTTGATAGTTCACTGGAACGAAACACTTAAGCAAAATATATTGGAAAAATGAAGGAGGATCGGAAGGTTTCATACCAGTATTAGTATATCAGGACCACAAGCATTGATGATTTACTTCTGGGTTCTAGTAGTCAGGCACTGTAATTGCTACTGTACGATAACCTGTAAATGCTGCTGTACGATAACCAGTTAGATAAATGGGAACATACTGAGCTCGTACGTGGGATGTGTTTCGATACAACATGCAGTGCCGGTACTAAAAGTTGGAGCATGTTTGAACTTGGGGGAAAAAAACTAGGGAAGCAACTTTTATATTGTGCTTTCCACCATTATATTTTAGTCATTGTGTTTTCTGTGGTATTATAAACGAAGTCTATTCTACTCTTGGTCTCTCGGTATTTTAACCGATAAACCAAGAAATAGGTAGAATTGGGGTATTTGATTGCTTGCAATGTCAAATGCAGAGTTCACGCAATTGCGTGGAACCATCCACTGCCATTGGATCTACAATACTGCTTTTTAAGCGGTTTCAGCAATCATAGTCAAGAATACAACATTCTAATTTTAAACCTGGAGTGAGAAAAGATGAGGTTGATGAGTTGGTAGCCAATTCAGAGCAATGTGCAACTAGTAATGAAAGTTGTGCAAAGTCAACTTCTGATAACCCATGCAAAAGAAGTGTACAAGAAAGATACTAGAGCTTAGTGCGATTTTCTTGAGAGGAGCACCGTCTCTTGGTGTATGTTTTCGTATCCCAGGAGCGGTTCCTCGCGTTATATCCGTGTCAAAGATTCTTTATGGCTTCAAGTTTTGGATATTTCACCACCAGTTCAAACTTGTAGCCGGACAAAGAAAAGGTATTCGTAACATATGAATGTGATTTCTTTCACATTCTTATTGTTAATGGCAAAGGATATCTAAGAGCTGGATTCCCAGCAACCCTTTTTGTGCAAGCACTGAGAAATGATTTGGAACATTTTCAGCGTCCTTATCCATGTAAAGAAGAAACTCAAAATATATCAGCTGTTTGATCCTGAGCATTGGAATCTTCAAGATAGCTACCAACCAGGCTTTGTACTACCAAAGAAACTGAGGATTGTAAACGACAATACAGAGCGTGACATGGCCCGTATTGAAGCATTTGTTAAGACTATCACTAACGACGAAGAACAAAGACAAGTACCTTCTTCAAGTGGTACAGGAACACAGAAAAGGTTTTAAAGTTGCAAAAAAGTAACCTTAAAAAGTATTGCAAGAATTAATGAGCGAATTACTATATATTTAATGCATTTGATTTGTTTTTTATATTTTTTCCGTATTTGATTAGTTTTCATACTTTTCTGTATTTCATTGCTTTTTCAGATATATAGTTCATTTTGTGATTTCACGTTTTTTTTTTTTCTGCAGAGATATAAAAAAGCAATCAAATTACTTTATTATTATTATTTACGTTCACATTTGTGCCACTATCACAAAATTTGAAGTACTTCTAAATGTAAATGTTGTTTACTAAAATTTTGGGCAAATAATTCAGTGTATATAAAGGCCTAAATAAGACGGTAAGACGAACAAAAATACAAAGGCTACTTTTTTCCATGCATATCATTTACGTTCACGTTTTTGTCAATATCACGAAATTTCAAGGCGTTTGAGCGACCTCTAAATATTAATATATTTTGTCAAAATTTTGCACAAATAATCAGTGTATATAGTGGCACAAAATAAGAGGGTAAGACGCACAAAAATACAAAGTTTATTTTTTACCATACATTTCTGAATCACCCTACTGTGCATTTTAGAGTTTTAAACTGGAGCCTCTGCTCACAGCATTATACTGTAAAAACAACTGTTTATTTCCTCCAGTGTATAAACAAGCGGTAATACTTCATTACTAAAATAAACGATCGCTATGTTGATTCTAAAATATTACAAATGACGTAAGATGGAAAAGTGTATTAACCCATGAATGCCTAGCGTCCCTTTTTAGGGACGGTCCAAAAAAGGGTCTGAATTTCCCCAAAATGAACGTTTCAACCAAATAATAGTGTTCAATGAGTACCTTGGTATTGTTTCAATTCGTTATTAACAGATTGCAGCACATAACCATTGTAAAGTTTTAATATGATCTTTATCAAAAATGAAATCGTTCACAATCTCAAGAAAAAAAGCTAAGTTTTCAAAGTCATTCCCAGCTTCCCAGTTTATGTTAATTGACGATTTTATTTCTTCTTTTAAAATGTCTTTTTAAATATTATATCGTAGGCAGAAAAAAAAATTGATTAAAAAAGTGTGTGCCCTCTGGGGTCTATCGTACCTTTTAAGGGACGATTTTTCTTTTCTTAATAAAAAATTGTTTTTTACATAATATTTTTTTAAATATTTCTCCAGTCCATTAAACACTGTTTGTAACCAGTATACAAAATATCTTTGAAAAAAAAATGTCAGGCATCAATGGGTTAAAAGGACAGATAAAAATGGTAAAACAATTTTGCATTTGTAAAATTAATCTTTCAAATTAAGTGATTATAAATTACAAGAACTTTTTGTTTTTAGTTCCACAAACTAGAAAACTTAAGAAGAACAATGAATTCAGAGAAATATCTCGAAGTGTAGTTGTCTCAACTCCAAGATGGTATAAAGCTGATCACGGATAGTGTGGTCCCTGGTTCGAGTCCCGGCTTGGGCATGGATGTGCTTTCTCTCTCCTGTCCTTGTCCTTTCATTGTGTGAATGTGTTGTTGTGAAAGGTTGCCTACCCTATAAACGGGCCCCTATGGCATGCTTGTACTGTGGAAGTCGGACTTCACACCAAATTACAGTACAGTTAGAAAAGTGAAACAGCGCATTCCAAATTGCCAGCCTGGCTGGCACACGACAAAAAAATAATAAATAAAAAATAAAGCTGATAATGTTTAAGTTAGTGAAATACTTGTTACAAAAAATGAAATAACGATTTTAAGCATGTTTTTATAAATACGTACTTGCAATTCTCGCTAACCCCTCAGATAAGAGAGGCATTTTTTGTTTTCAGAAATTAGTTTTAAATGCTAAAAATGTATATGTTTGACATGGTCATAGTCCTAGAGAATTAAAACAATATTTATCAGATATTAGGAAGTCGATGTTGATTTACGGGAAAGTCGGCTCGTTTAGTTCTGGACGGAACTTCATGTTACTACACTGCTACTGTTACGGAATCAGGACGAAGTGACCCACACATACTTTCAGTTACGGGCTGCCGCTTGAGCACAAAAGAAGCCTGCTGTTTATTTGTTTGATACAGGGGTGCGTATTGGCTACTAACCATTTGTAGGACCTAGGGCAATCCCCGAGACCAGGATCCATTCGTTCATGTGGCCCCACTATCAACGAAGGCCATTACCACGAGAATTTCGACGCTCTTGAGGGAAGCACTTGAACTCCATTCAATGCGAAAGTGTGTGTGTGTGTGTGTGTGTGTGTGTGTGTGTGTGTGTGTGTGTGTGTGTGTGTGTGTGTGTGTGTGTGTGTGTGTGTGTGTGTGTGTGTGTGTGTGTGTGTGTGTGTGTGTGCGTGTGTGTGTGTGTGTGCGTGCATGCGTGCGTGCGTGCACTGGGTTTTTACTTAAAAAACTTCAGTGATCTTTTAAAAATGTATATGACATGGACCGCTAGGGTCATTCCACAGAAATGTCTACCGCAGCCGAAGAAAAAAAATACCGAAGTGAAAAAAGTATCAAAAAAAAAAAATAAATAAATAAATAAAAATCATACAACATAAGAAGTAAAATCATACAGCAACATAAGAAGTTAAAA
The DNA here is from genome assembly GCA_038373865.1 of Uloborus plumipes. Lineage (NCBI taxonomy): Eukaryota > Metazoa > Arthropoda > Arachnida > Araneae > Uloboridae > Uloborus > Uloborus plumipes. Next base: position 32,857 of record JAXGGA010012247.1, on the reverse strand, counting down.
AAAAAACTGAAAAAGTATTGTAATTATTACTGAGATTAACCACAATAAATAGTGTGTAATGTGTTTACTGCATGTTATTCGATGGTTACGGTATTCACGTTACATTAGTCACATTCCAGCTTGAGTAAAAGTGACACTTAAGACTAAAAACAGTAAGATTTGATAAATGTGTTTTATGTTTTAAAAAGCCAACTTTACACATTTTTCAAATTTCTCATTCAATTTTTAACACTTGCTTAACTTTGAGAAATTTTTGCCTGACTACATGAGCATTCATTTACAGGGTTGCAAAACTGTTACGTTAGTCACGCTGGTATTTTGGTTGAAAAAATATCTACTGCCAGTCATTTTTTTTTAAATTCTTAGCAGAAATGATACATAGATACCATTTACATTGTAAATCCATCAGCATTAACTAAAAAATATTTTTTAATCTGTAAGTTACAAGTAAAAACAGTTACAAAATCAGCTCTGAATGGCACGTTAGTCACTATGGAATGACTCTATTATCTTTCTTAATAAAAAAATAGTCATCTAAGTCATAAAGTAACATCAAGACTAACTGACGTCTTTAACACAAGACTGCCCAAGCAGTCACTTTGAATGTTTTTTAATTTCAATTCTAAGAACAATTATGTGTATATAATAACACAATTTCTTAGACTGCTGTGATTTTTTTTTAAATATATGAATGCGTTTATTAATAATTGCAGTTACTCCCTCTACTTCCTTTATTTTAGATTTGAATATGTGTCATACCTATATCTCCCAAGCAGTCAAAATGACTTCTTGAGCAGTCTAATGTACTGTAAAAAAAAAGTTGTTTTAACAGTATCATTATTCTGTATCTTTAAAATAAAAAGACGTTTCAGATTTGACCCTGCGCCTTTTGGGCATAAGAGACCAGCGTCTTAACTACTACACCACTCTCTCTACACCAATAAAAAAAGCCTAAAAAGAACTGGAAATGAAAAATGTAAAGATAGTAACAAATCCTTAAGTCCATTCTTTCTTCAAATAACCACTATTTACCCGGTTGACAATTTTTCTCTGTCGAAAAAAAGAAAAAAAAAAAAAAACCACTATTGCTAAATAATGCAACGTGTAACATTCTGAGAAAAAAAAAAACTTTCTTCTAAGAATTCTAGTTCCTTATTCAGTTTTGAATTTTAGAGCCATTAACAAATATATGATAAACAAAGGAAATATTTTATATTCTGTCTTGTTTTCCTTTACCAAAACAAACAAAAGTTAGAAAAGTAAGTAAAAGTAATCGATATCATAAAAAGTAGAGGCATAACGTAAAATTTAATGCGTAAAGTAGGAGAATCTTTTATAACTACAAATCTCTCGTGATTTGGAATAAAAAGAAACATAAAACTTCGGGAAAAGCTATCTGCCTTTTTTTAGAAATATAAAAAGGGTTTTTCCTTTGAGATTGTTACAAAAATAAATTCTTAATGATTACATAGAAGATTTTTAAAGATCTCTGTTATCTCTAGACATTTTTGAAGAAAATGGAAATTTCATCCTTTTTACTTCCTTTTACGTAGTAAAGGAAGTATTGTGATCGCGAAAAAAAAATCACTCAAATTTGAGTCTAAATTTTGATTTTGCTCACCCCCGAATGAATGTTCAGTAGTTTTTTCGACCTGTCAGCACGTGCGTATGTACCTACCGACATATAAACAGCCGAAAAATCCTTTTCAACCACCCTCGAGTTAATTACGACGAGTTTTCTCGTGACGTCTGTATGTACGTGTGTGCGTATGTATGTATGTGGGTCGCATAACTCAAAAACTATATGCCGTAGAAGCTTCTAGCTTGGTATGTAGGCTCTGAGGATGGTCTAGTTGTGCACCTCCCCTTGTGGTTGCATTCGAATGTTCCCAAGGGGGTGTTTTACCCCTTTTTGGGGGTAAATCAGTGTTAATTTCAATGCAGACTCAAGTGATATGAATTGGCGCGACCACTTGGCGATATGTCGCCAAGTTGGCGACAAATTTGGCGAAAAAATTATTTTTTGAATTTGGGTTCAACTTGGCGCTATTGGCGATATTTTGCTGAAAATTCACTGAATGATATTAAAATCAGCAATATTTAGAAAATTAACCATTGTAAAACATTTTTTGCATTGTTTCGTGGCAGATTAGGGGAGTAAATATTTGAATTGTTACCTTGCTCACTCCAAGCACTTTTTTTAACACTTAAGGCAACTACTAAGAAATTTACACGGAAAAGGAAGTAGTGTGGGGTCCATACCAGATTTTTTCTTTTCAGTCAACCGATCTAAAATCAATTACTGATATGAATTTTTGAGATTTAAGATTTTTTTTTTTAATTCAAACAATTTTCAAATAGTTATCATGATTCATTTTCTTTTCGTATTAATAAGTGAATTTGAAACTATTTTATGAACAGCATTTGCTATTTTTTATTGTTCAGCAATTAATATTGCTTTTTTATGCCATATTACAAAGTCTTGACGTTTTTTAATGTCAGTGTTTAAGATTGGTAGGTGGTGAGTAGTTTTTCATAGCGTGAGCGGATCTTACCCTCGGAGCATATGTAAAGCTGAACTATTGCATAAATGTTGTAAAATAGATGTCACAAAATAATTAACCATTTTTAAAAACGATTGCAAATTTCCCAAGTAGCATCAACTCATCGGAATTTGCATGACCGATCATCGAACTCCTCGTAAACTGATCCCGTAACTCACGATGACATGGGTCCGATCAGTATCCGAGCACGGTTTTCGATGAGCTACTTTTCATCGGAAAGCGATATCCTTCCGATCCACTTTCCCGATGAAAAAAAGCCGAGCATCCAAAATTGATCCTAAATTCATCGGCACGGGACTGCACTGCTCGTAAATTGCTCCAAATCTCATCGTATTTCGAGCAAAACTCATCGGATTTTGCTGCTCCTATTCTGTTTGGCCGATGAGACATATTGGAGCAATTCCCGATGAGAAATCATCGAATCCGTTCATCGACCGATGAGAATTTCATCAGGTTTCGATGAATGGCCGATCATCGGTCGATGAGATTATGCTGCTTTGGTTATGTGAGTATAGCTAGGCTGGTCCAAACCAATTTACAGCCCCCAATGAACATTAGCCCTTTCAAAACTATTAACTCCCTTATTATTAAAACCCTTTTCGGTAAGATGGTCAAGGTGCCCACAACCCTACTACAGTAAGATTTTCCCTAATCTCCAGGTTAAAATACTATTAATATGTAAGTTAGATATTGTAAATATGAATAATTGTTTTTGAGACACTTATCCAATTATTTTTCGCACCATTTTTTTGCTGAAATTATTTAGAATTTAAGGTTTTTTTGCTTTTTATTCAGCCTATTTTTTTTAATTACATGTTTTAATAACTTTTATTTTTCTACACAGCAGTTATGCATACTTCAGTATTACTGGAAAGATAATTTATTGTTTGACAGTTGAAATCTTACATTATACTAATTTTCTCTCGTAGTTTAGTTCTACATATTGTTTCTTGTATGTTTCTATACCCAAAGTATTGAGAAAAGGAAAAAAAAAGTTTTAATATTAATAGTTTAGTCCTTAAAAAATGCATTATGATGAAGTTGCAGGTATTTCCTAACCTGTGCTCAATCTGTTAATTATCTATTAAAAAGTTTTAAGATTTACTTTTTAAAATATTTAATTTAGAATTGTTATTTGATTTTGTTTTTAAAGAATATAAAAAACTCTACATTTTAACTATTTTTGCGCTGTGGAACAATGTGAATTAACAAAAATTATTGTCTTTTAAAATTTAAATTGAAAGCAATAATGAAAGCTCCGACTGTTTTTGACCCTTATTTGTATCGTTTGATTATTTTTAATGTGTTTGAAATCTGCATTTTAAGCTTTTAAAAGTAAGCAGCTTAGCAGCTTTAGCTGCGTAAAATAAGTTGCTCAACATAGATGAACACTCTAAGTTTTGAAAAAAAATCTTTTTTTGAGATTTGCCTTACTATTTTCTTTGTAAATAATCCATATTTTTTTAACGTTAAGCATATTCGCTAGGCGAGAAAAAAATTAATGACAAAAAAAGTACTATTTCAACCTGAAACTCGTTTTTTTTTCCCTTGATTTTCTCGAATCTGTGATTACGGAGTCTACATTTACGCCAAGAGATCTAACAAGAATCAAAGACACATGCAATGATTCTACTTACTTGTATCTTTGCAAAAATACTCATTAATATTCAATAAACCTTTGAAATCTGATGTAAATATAATCATTTTTTTAATAATGATAAGTAAAAGTTAAGATTAAATATATAGTTTTTCAAGCAAAATTTATCGATAAAATGTGTTTACAATTCATTTTTTTTAATTTTGGATAATCACTGCACTATCTTATACATTGCAAGAATTTAGAGAGAAATTTCTTTAAAAACAAAGCAGAATTGAATATTATATCACAGCTAGAAGCATGAATAAACTGAAGTTAGTTCCTAAACAAAGACAAAGAGAAGAACAAATTATCATTATTTTTATTGAAATGATTCTTTTTGAAACAAGTGTTTTTTTGCGACATTATACTAATTTGTTCTATTTTAAAGAGGTGCAATAAGAATTAAAGAAAATCACTTAATGTGTGTGTTCGATAAAACTTATATAAACACTTATTATTATCCGTGTTCACAAAAATTATTTCTAAACTATTTTATTTAAAGTTCATTGAGAATGATCGCCCTCCCACCCCCATCCTAAAAAAATAACGTTCCAATAAATACATTTACATTTTGTCTCATACTTGCAATTGCACAAAACGTATATAATCCTCGTTTCCAATAAAGAATCATTTCCAAAAAATATCAATTAAATAAAATTACAAACAAATATTTTGTAGCAATATTTTTACGAGAAATGAAAGTAAGACGAAAGGATAGAATCTTTAAAAGTTTAGTGTTTGCTAAAGAAAAAAGTTCGAGAATATTCTCTGAAACATTTCTAAAACCTTACTTGTAAGGGAAATAAAAAATTCCCAAGAGATTTACACAAATGAATCACTAGTGCTTGCAATTTTCAATTTTAAAAAACGCATCGTATCATAGTTTTTCTTCACTTTATTGTGTTGCCTTTTGTATTTTACTAGCAGAACCCGGCAGACGTTGTTCTGCCTAGATGTATATTTCGTCTCCACATGGTGTTTTGGACGTAAAAATCTATAAAGCGTTGTTGAAAATAGGCATGAAAGATTTTAAAAATTCTAAATAAAGCAAAGTTGAACTTACGCACTGATTAATCTACAAATAGGCCACCAATTATTTTATAAAAATGAAAAAATACTGAGCAATGAAAAACTTTAAACATAATTTGATTTTAGGTAGAAATTTTATTTACACATCAAGACGAAGAAGCTCTCCACAAATCGTGAAAAGAGATCTTCGTTTTGAAAATAAAATGTAGAGACACATAAAATGTATAATGTGACTGGACCATGAATAGCTTTTTTAAATAAATTAAAAAGGAGAGCGAGAGAAAGAGAGAGAGAGAGCAGTGAATAGTAATAAAATGAAATTGACATATTTACAATAGAATGTGACTGGAGCACAAATCGCTACTTTAAAGTTATAAAAAAGCACGGTGAACAAAAACGAAGAGAAATGTACACATTTACAATTACGTTCTAAAAATGCACTGGACATTCCAAAAAAGTAGACCATCAATTGCTCCTTCAAAAAAAAAAGAGAAAAAAAAACACGGTGAACAGTAATAAAGAGAAATATACATATTTACAAAAGTAGACCATCAATTGTTCCTTTAAATTCTAAAAACAAAAAGAAAGAAAGAAAAAGCACGGTGAACAATAATAACGAAAAATGTACGTATGTACAATTACGTTGTAAAAATGCACTGATCAATCCAAAAAAGTAGACCATCAATTACTCCCTTAAGTTCAGAAAAAAAAGCATGGTGAACAAAAAAAAAAAAAAAAAAATACAGATGTACAGTTACGTTGTAAAAATGCACTGATCAATTCAAAAAAGTAGACCGCCAAGTGCTCCCTTAAAAAAAAGCGGTGAACAATAAAAGAAAAATTTACATATGAAGAATTACGCTGTAAAAATGCACTGATCAATTACTTCTTGGCAATCTGAAATCAATTTGAATATTATATTGGACGCTAAATGTACACCATTCCGTAAGGCGTTAAAATAATTTCCAACATTGCGGTATATCATAGCAAATAGTATGGAAATGAAAACGAACTATTAATTGGATGTTTGGCGAGAAAATATAGTAATATAGTTTGATTGAAAACAGCAATAGGTATAAAAAACAAAATAGTGTTCGTCTGGAAAATAATGCATGACATCTAAGCTTCTACAAATCTAAAGGAGTTCCGAAATATGAAACTGAATCTCATTTGTGTTTAAAAAAAGATTAATTTGTTAATCAAATACTTTTTTTATCCTTTATACTTGAGTTAGTTATTGGGAAAACTTCCATTATTGAGGGCTCTTAGCGCGATTTAAAAGATCGCCAAATTTACGGTAGCGAGCAATTCCAACTATCTGCCAGAGAGTTGAGTTGATACACTAAATACTCGATTGGATTGATGAAAGCCTTCGAAAATGGAGTTTTAAATTGAAATTACAAAGACAGAATCAGGTCTAAAATTGAAATAAAAAAATAACTACCCATCGGATTTTGTTGAAACTGGTCTCTAAACCTTCCCAGTACCAAAAGGAACACAAGGCGAAAGTTTCAGCCAAATCTCCCTGGTAGTTTCTGAGATCTTAGGGAACACACACACACACCAACATTCATTTTTATATATATAGATGAAAAAAGCTCATATTTCTCAAATTTTCTAGTTTTACATTTGCGAGGAGGCTGCAGTTACCCTGTTTAAATCTAAAATGTATCAATGTCCCATCAATTTAAATAAGTTACACAACATAACAAAAGAAGTTTTCTAATTTTAATCCGCTTCAGGAAATCAGAACATCATGACTGCAAAACAGTACATCGATAATATATTTTTGTAAATCATTTACTTGCTTACTACGTTTAAAGGTACTTAAAAAAAAACAATTGAAGGGGCAAGTGAATAAAGGTGCTTAGGTGACATTTTTTTTAATTTCTAGAAAAAGTTTTCAAAACAAAATGTTGCGTTGCTTTTTAATAGATTTTTCTCAACGGGTAAAACCAATGCCTATAACATTTGCTTCGCTACCGTAGAGATGGGTTCAACATTAAACGCCACCTTGCGGCAATCCGATGATGTCGTTGTTATTTTTCGATTGGTTAATTTTTAAATTTAAATTCAGAAATGAACCAATCGTTAATTTTTGGAAGAACTCCGGTAGATGGCAGTGTATCGTGAATCAAGGGAACTTTTCAGCTATTGGCGATGGATCCAAACAATATTCGAGTTAAATTTTTTGATTGGTTGATTTTTAAATTTAAATTTAGAAATGAACCAATCTTTAATTTCCCTTTCTCGAAGAACTCTGGTAGATGGCAGTGTATCGTGAACCTAGAATGAAATCTTGCTCTGTGCTAAAAACCGGGAAGTTTCAGGCATTTAGTATTTATGAGGCGTTGGTAAAACATGGTCATATTCTTAGTTACCAACCATTTCTGTGACTAAGGGGAAATGATACTTATGGACTTATCAACCTTCATCCATGGTAAATAGTAAGTCACATATCCCTTTTGCATATCAAAAATGTCACATATCACCTTTATCCACTTGCCCCTTTAATTGTGTACTGTACCAAAAATGCTGTTTTTGTTATTTCATTAGCATAGCACCGAAATTACCATTTTTATTCACTAGAAGCTATACATTTCTTATTAAGAGCAGGAATCTGAGAAACTGTCACGCCTAGCATTATGAGGTGATTTATGACCTCTCAGATTTTCTCCCAAAAATTACCAAATGTTTATTATCTTATTGAGAGACCAAATCCAGAATGTTTTGCTCTAAAGTTGAGTTGTTTAGTTTTTATGAACCCCTAAAGGTGAAGGTGCGGCATCAAAAATTAAGCGGATTTTCAAGACATGGAAATTGCTGTGAGCCAAAACTCTTACCAGGAACTGTTAAACTGCAATTTTCTTTTTGTATATGGAATATAGAAGGTTGAAACTTTACAAAATGAATGTTAAATTTGTGGTAAGTCGTTGCCGTAAGGTCAGTGAAGGCCCTCAAAACAGGGCATTTTTGACGTTTTTTAGCGTTTTTGAGGTCCAAAAACAGCTTGTACATTTCAGTTGGCACGGCAAAAATAGTGTCGTTTGAAAGACCAGTATAAGCACTTTAAAATAATGTATAAATAACCGAGGAAAGTTCAACGTGCTTTTAGTTGCGTAAGGGCGAAATATGAAAAATGTCATATTTTACCGATATTCAAACGGTCATAACTTCCTCTGCCAACAACATATTGAAATATTTTTTTTTGCCAATGTCATGCTCTATTCTTTGTCTTAACAGAACAGTTGAGTCCTTTGAGGCGAAATGTGAAAAACATTTTTACAAAAAATGCACAGAAAAAAAAATAAATTTTTTGTAAAAAAATTTAATCAGTAAATTCGATGAATCATGGACTAAATGATTCACTAAATGCGATAAATATTTATTGGAAACTCACAACACACTAAATAATATCTACAAGATAAATTATAGAATATATAAAGAGATATGAATACAGCGCTAAACGCTGCTACAAAATTAAGACTCAGAATCGAATTCTAAACAAAGATTTTTGAATCGTTGCCACAAGCGTGCAAAGAAACCGCAATAGTAATTAAATTAAAGGCTTAGCTCTGCAGCGCTCGGCAAGAACTTCCAAGAGTGGTGATAGTTTAATATCACAGTTAAATATAAACAATAGTCGAATTTGAGCTGAATAGTTATTATTAACTCATACGAATATTATGAAAATAAAGTAAGTAGTGGTTATCTGAAATAATAGTTTAAAGTACTCTTATATAGCATTTATTTCCAAATGTTGCGCTCTACATTTATGCAGTTTTACTGCACCAGTTCTCCAACAGGAGCGATCAAATATATAAAAGTTTGCTGACAGTTCCATCTGTCGCAATAGTTGACAGGCCACCTGTCGCAGCGCTTTTCCTTCAGCCTGTCGCCCTTTTATTCCAGGAGCAGTTGTTCAATAAGAATTCATAACAGGATATCAATAATTGATATGGAGCATGGAAGAATGACGTATATTAGAAACTTTTCCATCGGTGATGATCCATGGAAGGTAAGGAGCTGCAAATTATGCGCGTTAAATATCATAAAGTCGAACATTGCCCATTTGTGTGGGATCTTGATATTGAATCGGAATGCTATTTTTGAAAGGATCAGTTATGAGTATCATTTAATCAGCTGTTTAATTTTCGGAAAGCTAATATTTTAAATCGGACATAGAAGAGAATGTTTTTATTTCTTCGAGCAATGATTCGGAATATGCCTTAATTAAAATAACTCGCTTTGATAATTCCCCTCAAAAACTGTTCGAGTTGAATTAACTATCTCATTTGGATTTAAATAATAATTTGAACTGTTAAGGTATAGGGTAATTCCACGAAATAAGTCATTTTGTTTCGTATGTGACGGTTCATATATTTCACTAAAAAGTAATTGGTAGTGACGACATTTTTATCTTAAGGAATCACGCAAACGGGTGTAACTTTCTAAGCATTAACATTTCGTTTAGTAGCTTTTCATATTGTTATTTTAAATTGAATATATGAAGAGCCACGAGCGGAATAAAATAATCGTTTCCATTAGTATGGCCCATGCACAGTTCGTATACTATTTATTTTTTTCCAATATTTCCATGATTAATTTAAAATCGAAATGTCTTGCTACCTTTTATTTTCTAGGATAGTTAGAATGAAATGTCACTACTATTACCTATAGCCTAAAAGGGCATTTACTAACAATTTACCCATATTATTCCTCCATATTCAGAGACAAACTCCAGTCTCAGCTAGACGATTACAACTTATACTCATTACTTTCTATTGGATTCACTTTAAATTTGACCTTCCATCCAAAACCTTACCTTGGCTTCCCAGGAAGCTTAGCAGCGACAGGCCGGCATCTTCATTATTTATGAGTAGGGCTTAGGCATTTCTCCCGGGCTCTCTACCCAGAAAGCGCCAAATGAATGACGCAGCTCAGGTGGCCCGCATCATGGTCAAGGATAATTTATTCGGGATTTACCTTTAAGCGTTTTAGTAGAAAGTTCCCCATCATGGTTTCTGGAATGTTAAATGCTTTGTGGAAGGAGATTTATGATTTGTGGAGAATGTCTAAACGTGAAAATTGAAAATGAAACGGATTATCTTTTTTTTTTTTTTTTTGTTTCTATGAGGGCCTAATGAACTACGTAATGAAGACAAATATGTGGTAAATTAATTATGTTAGTTTCATTCAAATATTTTTTTGAAAAACCATTTGTGTAGGGTAAATAATACCGATTTTTAAAAAATTGGTTGAAATAATTTTTTTCAAAAGTTATTTTGCAATCTAATATCTCAGTGTCCAAAAAAACTAATTACTAAATGTCCTAAATAGGAAAATATAAACTAAATTGTCAAATGCTTAGTAGTTCTTAAAGTAGGAAAAAGAGTTGTTGAGTTTTATTATTCGATAAAAAAAAAGATAAACATAGCAGCAGAAATTAGTGCAAAAAAACGAGGCTTTCAATTCTTAAATTTTTGATCCAATTTTCACATTTCTTGTTTTCTGAAATAAGTTCACTTCTTTTCATTCCTAAACAGCCCGGGCTTTGTTTTGGAAATATATGCTTTCATTACGATGCGCTGATAAAATTCCCTCTATTAACGTCCTCACCGAGATCTTATTAACAAAAAGAATTTTGGATCTATTTGTGCTTTAAATTTCCAATTTCTCTGTTGGTACTTCTGTTCAGGTTTTTCGAACTGTTCAAAGGTGTATGGAAAATTGTTAAAATCGAATAGTAAAATGCGGGAATAAGTTGTCCTCGTCGATATCTTTTGAACCAAAAACTGCTCACTCAATATAGGGAGGGGGGCAGACAGATAGACCGACAGACACACATTTTCCTCATCTCAATACTCTACGTTGCAGCTTGACAATTTGATATTTATTTGAGTATTTTTTTTACATTGGTATTTTTATGACGGATTTACAAAACTCTAGTGCGTATTTCTTTCTTTCTCCTTTTGCGGCAAATGTAGGCTAACATGGATTCTTCTATCAAATAAACTTTTCAATTTCTGGTTTTTTTAATGAATTTTCAATACGTTGAGAACAATGCCTACTTTTTTCTAGATTTTTTAATTAATTATTAAAATCAAAAGTACTTCATGCATTGTGAGCTCAAGACGCTTCATCATATTTACACCTTCTTTAAAAACCAGTTCAAAGATTCTCTTATTTATAAATCGAGTTTTAAACATATCTTTTCAAATGAAACCACGATTGCCCCAGTTACGCGTTTAACTAAAAACCGAACAAATGGAAACATATTAAATCGAACCTTTTGCTCAATTGTTGTCATTTATTAGCATTTTGTTTGCTTTACATATAAATTCAAATCAAAACGTTCCATTTGCTCAAAAACACTTGGCGTAATACTGACAACCTTCATTTCAAAAAAAATAAATAAACCTTTAAATTTCAACCTAACTAAACACTTGAAATTCATAAAAATAACATCAAACCCTAATTGTTACATTATTTGTTCGAGAGATTGATACAATACAATGAAATAAAAATGGTCAAAAAATACCAAATACTGCAGCCAATACAATTTGCTACATAGTCTCTCTCCAGGGCCCATTAAGAGATCTTTATGATAACGAATGCTCTTAGTGTAACAATGGGAACAAAAAACCCCATTGCTCCAGTCGCTGCTTACTTAATGACATTGATCTCAGGAAATGATCTCCAATAGCCAAGGAAGCACCCTCAGCTGGCATTGAAAGGAACCGTTGGAGCTTTCAAGAAATTGCGCCTTTTAGGATGGAAATAAGAACAAAATATTGTTGTCTAGAGGTTGGCTTGTTAGTGTTGAACAGGGAAAATGCCTTAAGTTCAAACCTTGTACTGGGTTTTGTAGTTAAAAACTGTGTCTCAATAGAGTGCGTTCGCTTACTCTATTTGATTTGAGCAAAGAATCCAGACTGCAAAAAAAAAAAAAAAAAAAAAAAAAAATGCAGCATAAATACAGCTAATTTTATAGTAATAAACTGTAAAATTGTTAATTTTTTTTTAATAAACTAAAATGGTAAACTTTAAAATGCTAAGTTTACAGTTTATTATGATGCATTTTACAGTTTTAAAATAGAACCCCTGTTCCCAATTTTAGCCCAAGTATTGCTAGTTCATTGTTCTGAAATATATATCTAATAATATCTTACGAGCAATTATTATACGAGCAATTCTTGTATATATATATATATATATATATTTCGGATCTCGAAAACGGCTCTAACGATTTCGATAAAACTTGGTATTTAGATGGAGTTTTGGTTTCTGAGTTCATCTACGTCGGCGTTTTTTCTGTAAAAACGCCAGTTTTCACAAAAAACCCCGTTTTTTTGTGCCATCATTAAGTAAGTTTGAGACGCTTTCTTTATCGCCATTTTCTTTATGATTATTATCAATTGTTACCGTTTCATAGTAACCGTCACGTTTTAATTTAACAATGAATTTCATAGTTAATCACATCAGCGCGAGTTTAAATTTTATGATATTTGGCAACGTTAAATTGTTATTGTTTTTTGAAATGTTAAAGCAAGGCTTCACTAGATAGTGTCTTATACAGGCTGTTTCATTTATTCAAAAGCCATGGGATAAAAGCAGTGGTGATTGTCCAGCCACATTTCTTCAATTTTATGGTAACTTACACGATATTAAAATCGGATTGTTTTACTTTTCAAGTAAAACAATCTTGAACTTTTAGAACTTGAGTATAAAAGTGTTACAGTTAGTTTTCAAACACTTTTTTTCCTCCTCAAGAGTGTTTAGTAACATATTTCAGGTAAAAAATCAATAAATACGAAACTCAATTTTCTTAAAATAATAAGTTTCAAAACAAAATTACATCTATCTAATATCTTTAGACGAGCAATTCTTGTATATATATATTTCGGATCTCGAAAACGACTCTAACGATTTTGATAAAATTTTGTATTAAGATAAAGTTTTGGTTTTTGAGTTCATCTACATCGGCTTTTTTTCCTGTAAAAACGCAAGTTTTCACAAAAAACCCCGTTTTTGTGCCTTCATTAGAAGTTTGACGAGCTTTCTTTCGCCACTTTCTTTATGATTACTCTTATTGTTACTGTTTCATAGCAACCACGTTTTATTAGAACAATGGATTTCATATTTAATCACATCAGCGTAAATTTAATTTTTTATGGTATTTGGCAAACGAGTTTTGGCAACACGTTAGAATTTTATTGTTTTTGAAATTTAAAAGAGATCGATCAAAAGAAAGTTAGAATTGGGTGTGGGCCGCGTTCGTCCGATCGGTAAATCGTCGGACTCGTAACCAGAGGGTCCCGGTCCGATCATATAGAGGAAGCCCAGCCGATCAAAGATCGGGGTCTCAGTGGCCGAGCGGTCTAAGGCGTGTTGCCGATAACTCTGAGATGGTGGGTTGAACTCCCACTCCAGCTCCGGATGTACTTTTCTTCCTTAGTGATGTAACTCTTTCATACATTGACATTTTACAAGATATATGTAATAAAAATCACATGTAATGGAGGAAAAACACTAGATTGTAGTCCTCATCAAAAAAACCTGGGCATATAGCCCAAAAACGAACGAACGATCAAAGATCCACCGTCTTCATTAATTTTGGCTGGGGGACGTTAAAAATGTTCGTGGTCATAAAATCCTCCAAGTGAAACGATACCTCTGGGGGATGCTGGGCCAAGGGGTTGCTCGGCCCTTGGGCCTGGTTCAAAAATTAACAGAGCGCTCTTCAAAGCCCCATCCCGGTTAAACTACGAGTTGTGGTATGTACGGGGGGAACCTTGGAGTGTGAAGTCAAGTGAAAGTCAAAACCAAATGGAACCAAATGCGTGCTGGAGAACATGGACTCTGCATCCATTCTCATCAACCCCTCCCGCGCTTTAGGCGGCAAATGAAATGAAATTGGGTATGATTTTACGGTGAGCATGGATTAAATAAGGTTGTGTTTTTTTTTTAACAAATTAGGGCTGTTTTGAAAGCATAATTGCAACCAAAGGCTTACAAATGCTTTTCAAGTATATCTAAATAAGTACTTCGCATTTTAGAAAAAAACACAAGTTTACAAACCTCTTTTTTTTTTTTAACCGAGCGGGCTCGGTCCCCTGGTACTAATATAAAAAATGGCTTAGTGTTCACAATTTTTGTTTTCACAAATCTTAAAACAAATCACAGAAATATTGAAAAGAGCTTGGTAAGACAGAAAAAACGTAAGCAAAATGATCACGAACGGCACGAAAAATTAAAACTAGATAACTATCGATTTAAGCAATCTAAATTGTTGTAAATTATATTAATTATGTCTTTAGACGTGAAGGAAAAATGCCAATAAATGTCTTTTAAAACAAAAGCTGTTTTAGAGTTAAAAAAAATACAAATGCCGTAGTCTGAAAATCACAAACGTCAACGCTTGAATGCTCCATAAACAAGTTTAATCGAAAAAAAAATCGTCTGCGGATTTATTTCTTCAAGTCTTTCTTCATGTCTTCAATTATTATTTTCGTAAAATTTCCCAACGAATAATCTAAAACAGGACAAATTATATATTCCATGCAGTAATTTGATTTCTACAGCGGTAGCTCATCTTCAATTCGCAGCCCTTCCCGAATGCAATTTTCATTGTCATACCAAAATACTGCTCCAGCAGCTGTCTAGCTCCCTTCGAATTTCATAATTTATAATGCTTATTGTACAGTCCGTGTAAGCATTTCAAGGTGGTTTTGTCATTAGAAATGGAGATGGTAAATCAGTAAAATTTAGCGTACATTTACTGATATGGATTTTAGGCGCTCCTTCCGTGATTTGCCACATCATTATTTCCCTTACTAATTAAATCTCCATTAGACATCTTTTCTCAAACATATCGTTATTTCTGTTGAAATAGCCACTAATTGTGACTAGCTACAAAAATGATGGAAACAACGAAACATATTTTATGTTGTTATGTATAAAAATGATTACCAATCTGAACGATTTCTGAAGTAATGTTAAATATCATTGTTGAGTATTCTTCCGTGCTAAGTGCAAAAGTGGTGTCTGCAATCGAGTTCAAACTGAGAAAAAACTCTTTAAAGTTTTGCTCCTCCATGTTTTTTATGTGGATGAAACTTTTTTAGAAATGTTTTAAAATGTTTTGTGTTCTCAAATGACCATAAAACACTGTATGTGGGTAAAATACTTCACAAAGAGCCACATGGTGGCGATAACTCAATTTTGTTAAATAGTGCAGCTACGACTTTTGTGCTTAGCACGGCAATATTGTTGTGCACTAAAAATCGTATTTTTGTTGCACTAACAAGTAATATTTATATTATTTGCCATTATTAATCATGATTAATGTATTGGACAAACTAAAGTAATGATTTTAACAGCAAATAAGTGAGAAATATCGTTTTTTTCCCCTAAAGCTAAACATAAATAACTGATTTACACGTGTACATAAAAACTCATTTACAGAATTAACCCATTTATGCCCAAGATTTTTTAACAATTTTTTTTCAAGTTTTATCTGCTTAAAACTCTTACTTGGAATGGTTTACACACATTTTAGGCCTGAAATAGTTCGCCGTTGCCATATTTATTAAGTTATTTAACGTCCTGTTTGTGGGATCTTTTGCAGATAAGTGAGCAAAATACGACCTTACTTGACTTTACTTTCGAAAAGTAACATTACAGAAGGCATCTCTGATCAATTTTAAGCAAATCATTTTAAAATAGTTTCTTTTTATGGGCCATTCCAGCTTTACGTGTGTGACTTTTTGACACCATTTTTTTGCAAATAGCAATAAAAACCAGGACGATATTTTTTATATATTTCTTAGTGGTTGCTGTTGGAGTAACAGAAGATATGCAAAAGTTGTAATGCGGCGTTATTTTTTTCATAAGACAATTTTGAATTTTTTAATAAAATTTTAAATACAGCCTTACGTGTGTGACTCGGAAAATCTGAAAATAAGCTATACCTCATATTATTTTGTAATTTAATGTGAAGTTTTAAAAGATAAATGAACGCTGATTTTTGTGCATGTGTCTAAGTGTACTAAGTAAGTATTCCACATATTTTTTAGCCTACTTTCCCGTTGAAAACAAAAGACGAAAAAAGTATTAAAATTAGCTTAATGCATCTAAAAAATATCGCCAAGTCCAAAAAATATCGCCAAATTAAAAAAAAATCGCCAAGTACAAAAAATATCGCCAAGTTAAAAAAATAAAAAGGTAAAATGAATATCGAAAAATTAAAAATTTGAAAGTAGGGTATTGAGATGGGGAATTTGTGTGTCGGTCGGTCGGTCGGTCGGTCTGTCTGTCCCCCCCTAATAACTTTTGAATGAACATTCCGATTTGGACAAACTTTTTTTGTTGGAAAGATCTCGGCGAGTACAGCTCATTCCCATATTTGATTTTTCGATTTGAACTATTTTTGGTTCAACTTTGAACCGTTCAAACAACCTGTCCCGTGATGCTAACTTTTGAGTGAACAATCCGATTTGAACATTTTTTTTTTGTTCGAAAGATCTTTTCAAGGATACTTCATTCCGGTATTTACATTTCCGATTTGAACAATTTTTCGTTCAACATTGAACCACTCAAGCAAGCTGTCACCCCTAATAACTTTTGAGTGAACAGTCCGATTTAAATAAACATTTTTTTTTGTTCGAAGGATCTCAGCAAGGATACTTCATTACCGTATTTAAATTTTCAATTTGAACATTTTTTTCGTTCAACATTGAACCGTTCAAGCAACCTTTCCTCACCTAATAACTTCTGAGTGAACCATCCGAATGGAATAAACTTTTTTTGTTTGAAAGATCTCGGAGAGGTTCATTACCATATTTCGCTTTTTGATTTGAACCATTTTTCGTTCAATATTGAACCGTCCAGAAAAAAAAATTTGACATTAGCGCCTACGAGAAATTTAAGTTGAATGTTGATCCTGAACTGAAAGTCGGATTTCTTTCAAACTAACTTTGTAAGAAAATGGTTTTGTTAAATAATGTTTCTAAAGTACTTTTCTGAATAATCTTCTGTGAGGACTCTGATTCCGACTCCGACTCCGCAAACATGGCGGAAATGCAGACTCAGAAAAAAAATGACTGACTGTGCAGCCGATTTTTTGTTTATTTATTCATTTGTTTTATTTTATTTATTTATTATTATTGTTATTATTATTTTTTTAGCAGACGATTTTTTTTGTAACAAAAACTTTTCATTCGCGAGAGCAGTTTATTCTTTATTTATATTTAACAACTGGCAACGGATTAAAATGAAATTCGAGACATTTTATTAACGAACGAGTTTTTTTTTTCCTTTCTGTGTATGTTCTTTGTACTTTTATTTATTATGTATTTATTGAAAATGATTGAGGAATTTTTCTACGGAAGAACTGTAACAGTTACATTCTTTAAAAGATACGACAAAACTTTATTTATTCATTTATTTACTATTTCCGTATCTATTTCATCTGATGAGAAGGGTATATTTTGATTTTAGAAATCAGCTTTAAGTGCTAAAAAGGTATATTTGACATAATTTTTAGTCTCAGATAATCAAGAGAATAATGATCAGATGCTAGAATGCCGATGTCGATGTACGGGAAAGTAGGCTCGTTTAGTTCTTGACAGAACTTCTTGTTTTTTCTAAACTTCGTTGAGTAGCAGTAAAAACTTTTTAGTTTGCCTTACGTGTGTGACACTAGAGCCTTACGGGTGTGACCGCGTGCAGCATGTCTTCATTTTGAAGTCAATTCAACTTCCACAACTGATAATTATAGCTATCAGCATTATACAGGGTGTCCACTCCAATC
This sequence comes from Uloborus plumipes, assembly GCA_038373865.1. Classification (NCBI taxonomy): domain Eukaryota; kingdom Metazoa; phylum Arthropoda; class Arachnida; order Araneae; family Uloboridae; genus Uloborus; species Uloborus plumipes. The sequence continues at coordinate 14,811 of JAXGGA010012247.1, read as the reverse complement.
GTGGACCAATAGCTAATTTCTAAACCGTTAGAGATAAGCATATAGTTTATTTAGGAAAAAATCTCTAAATTATGAAAGGAATTTTGGGTCTATTCAGTGTTTTTCAAAAAATCAAATTTTGAAAGAGTTACGAAATTTAAATTTTTATACAGCCCCCCAGTCCTATCAATCATATTTAGTAAAACATTCTTGACACTGTAACGTTTAAAACTAAAAAAAAATCACTCTTCTACCACAAAAATTGACCGAGTTATGACGTTTTGAAAAATCAAGATTTTGCATTGTTTCATGACGTCATCGAGAGATCGCTTAAGGGACCGTATGCGAAATCCTTCAAAATCTTGATTTTTCAAAACGTCATAACTCGGTCAATTTTTGTGGTAGAAGAGTGATTTTTTTTTGTTTTAAACGTTACAGTGTCAAGAATGTTTTACTAAATATGATTGATAGGACTGGGGGGCTGTATAAAAATTTAAATTTCGTAACTCTTTCAAAATTTGATTTTTTGAAAAACATTGAATAGACCCAAAATTCCTTTCATAATTTTGAGATTTTTTCCTAAATAAACTATATGCTTATCTCTAACGGTTTAGAAATTAGCTATTGGTCCACGATTGGAGTGAACACCCTGTATATGTGTCTGTATGCCTTTACCCCGCCCCCCACCTCTTCTAATATTTTTTGAATGAGCAGTCCGATTTGAACAAACTTTTTTTTGTTCGAAATATCTCGGCGAGGAGACCTCATTCTCACATTTAACTTTTAGATTTGAACAATTTTTCGTTCAACTTTGAACCGTTCAAGCAACCTGTCCCCCGTTAACAACTTTTGAGTAAACAGTCCGATTTGAAAATTTTTTTTTGTTCTAATAGTCTTGGCAAGTATAAATAATTCTTACATTTAATATTTTGGTTTGAGCACTTTTTTGTTCAACTTTGAACCGCTCAAACAACTGGTCCCCCGCTAATTACTTTTGAGTTAAACAGTCAGATTTGAACAAACTGTTTTTGTTAGAAAGATCTCGGCGAGGACAATTCATTCTCATGTTTGACTTTTCGAATTGCCCCCCGCCCCCCACCCACCACGTACCCATTATCTTTCGGATAGTCTTCTATAGTCTTCGGATAGTCTTTCTTCAGTTCCGAACGGAACTACTTGTTTAATATTTGATTTTTTGCCCTGAACGAAAGATCTGATTTTGTTGGACAACGCCGCTAGTAAATAATTAAATTGCAAAGATGTGTTCGCAAAATAAAGAATGAAGACGAAATTAATTCTCATTTGTATACGAATTATATATAGGTTATTTTAAAATTTATTTATATAACATGTTACATGTAATCAGAGGAGATTAACCAAAAAGTTTAAATTAAAATAATCAGTTCCTGGGATAATTTCTCAAACAAAGACCTGACTCTTAACCCTTCACTGCACGATTTTTTATATTTTCATGAAAAAAGTCATATGCTACCTTTTAATAACTCTGAGTTCAGGAAAAATGAAGAAAAAAATTTATCTTAAAAATGTGCACCAAAATGATGTTTTAATTGTTTGTTCTACATATAGCACAAAGCACATAGCATATGCTTTGTATACCGATAAGTGTAATAATCTACAATGTGTTTTGTGCCATAAGTGGTACATACAAATTTGCCACTAAGTGTATTAAAACATTTTTAGAACAAAGGAAATAATGACTAAACACACTTCTAACGGAAATGCAGACACTCTTTTTTTTCAAAAGCAAGAACTGTAATACCTAGATTAGTGCAACTAACTAGTACGTAAACATCACACTAAACTGTTATAGCAATGTTCCAGAAGGGGCGTAAAACTCAGTTTAACTGCATTTAAAAAGTCATTGGAATATATGAGGGTTTATTTGGTTTGTGCCAGATCTGGCACACCGTGCAGTGAAGAGTTAAGGTAAACCATTCAAAAGCCTTACGTGTAAGCCTTACGTACTTTTAAAGAGCCTCGTTAAAACGTTTCTGCCGAATGGATGAAGATGTAAGTCAGGTTACAGGTGTTATGTATCAAGTTAATTTATGATATGAGATAGTTTTCTTTTAGTCCCCTAATTAGACCTTGGGGGAAACTTTTCTTTCTTTTGCCTTACGTGTGTGACCAAAAAAAAGTAACCTGCATATTTTGAGGGGTTAAAAACTTAGGAAACACTTTATTTCAAAAAAATATGAGATATAATCATACTAAAGGATCTGAGTTCATGATATTTGATAGTTTTTCCAGAAAAAAATTGATTATTAGGTGAAAAAAAAATTCTTACATATGTTCACTAACAATGCATTTTTTTTTTTTTTAATTTGTCGCAATGTTATTAAACAAGGCTAAAACATGAGCAAAGAAAAATTTTATCTTAAAATTGATGCTGAAATCGAAAAGGGTAGATATTTTTTGTCAAAAAATAAGGTTTGTTTTTGTATTATGGGGGAAAAAATTTGGTGTGTTAGGACCACTTTTCGTGGAATTGCCCTTATGAAAAATAAGTTCGCTACGATAAACTTACTTTCTGAGGCTACCCATGCTGGATCGTTGCTTGACTGATTTGTCTGAGAATAGCTGTTAATAAATAAACTCTGATGTCCAACTAGTGGTTCTATCTGGTTTTCTCAAGAAGAAGGACTATTTAACTTGTGAGAAACAGCTTTAGTAAAAGGATATGCCCATTACAGGTTTGTGTATGCAGTAACTAACAAGCGTCCCGTTTTTAGGCTACTGGGCATAAATGGGTTAAAAAAACACATTTTTCTTACTCAAAATTTGTAAAGCAATAAATTTAATGTATATGAAGGATAAAAATAAGTTTTTCTAATCTGTGAGGTTAAATTACAAATACAAAATGTAATTAAATGTATCACCATCAAATTACGTATATTGATATGCATTTTCAACAATATTAACACTATTCATTGGTTTCGGTCTATTGCTAAAAAAAAAACTTAAAATTTTTCTCATATCTTTTACTTTTTTGAAAGAAAGCAAAAATTGAAACTAAGCGAAAGAAAATTAAAAGCAAATATGTCGTTGAGGTAAACCTTTTCATGAGATTAAAAAAATAATGGAAAAGAAATACGGCTACGGAAAAAATCTAATATTTATTGAAAAGAAAGAAAAACACGGCAACGTTTTTAAAAGCAATTACAAGACTGTATGAGGTGTAGATAAAAAAATTGTCAGGGGAATTTTACAAATAATTGATTCATTTCTCTATCTGAATTCTATGATTTTTTCGAATATTATTTTTTCTTAATTTTTTTTCTATTTAATGTTATTAAAAGATTGAGCAGAAATACCTGATACTATTGGTTTCTTATGAATTTGAAACTTAATTTAAAACCTACACATCATTTCCGAAAACTTTTTTTTATAACTAGTTTTAAGTACCGTAAACAAGGGTTACTTGGACCCTAGGGGGTTATTTGAACCCAACAGTAAAATAATAAAACTTGGGTTTGGTACGGGGACGTCATTTCAAGTTTTTCCAGGAGGGGGGGGGGCAAAGAGTCCAACCACAATGCAATTTCATCGGAAAACATAAAAAACTACGCCCACTTATATGTAAATACATTAATTTCTCAAAGTCGGGGGGGAGGGGGGGGGGCAATTGATCCCCCCCCCCCCAAATGACGGGCCTGGTTTGGTACTAGCTTTAGATACTGCAGAGTGCTTCTACGTAGTGGAGAAACGAGGAACTACGTGCAAGTCTAAAACTAATAAGTTTCAAAGCCAGATTTTATCATTTTCGTTTGTGAGCTCAAGTAACCCCCTAGGGTCCAAGTAACCCTTGTTTACGGTATGTAAAAACTAAACTCCAAAAAATATAGACTGGAAAAAAAGAATATGTAGCAAACCGGGAAAAATAGATTGTATTTTGCATAATTTACGTAGGGGAAGACCGCCTATATTGGACCCCCTAAGAACAGGAGGCCTGTGTCGCTCAATGTGAAGCAAAACAAAAATACAAAATAGGGCATCGTGAGCTAAATTTAATCAGGAACCGCCTTAGGAGCTTATATTTTGTAAAAATGTGGGAATTATGTTTTAAAAAATTATCTTACAAAAAGTTGCAAAAGTCCAATTTAGGAATATATGCGCCTATATTGAACCATGCGCTTCCTAAATTGGACCGTGCAAGGAAATCATAGAATAATTTATATTTGAACTATATTGCTTTTTTCCAGGATTTGCAATAGAATTTCTTTTGCTTCGGTCTCACTTAGGCAGTGTTGATAAACTCACCGATGGCATTTCATACACTTAATCATGTTTTGCACTTTATTTCTATAGCGAATATTGCAATAACTGTTTTGTGCTGTTTCTTGCTTCTTCTTGTGACTTTTTCTGTTCTATGCTTCTTTCATACGGCGTTAGAATGATTGCTGAGATAGCCTTTTCCTTTTTGTTCTTTCTATTTTTTAGGTAAGGTGATATGTAAGCCGGGGCTTTACAAAACCATAGTTGGAGTTGACAATCATGCTTTGATGAGAACTATCCGCTGATTCTGCAGAACTTGTACTAATTTAAGTCGTGGCTAATTCTTGTACATAGTGTACAATAGTACAACTTACACTATTGAGAGCTATGTATTTGTTTAATGAGAACTATCCGCTGATTCTGCAGAGCTTGTAATAATTTAAATCATAGCTAATTCTTGTGCATAGTGTACAATAGTACAACTTACACCGATTATGTAGCCTCTTCATTTTGAGTAGTTTTATCTAGACAACTTACTGCTAACTCTGATGCAGCCAATTCAATGTCATTAAACATATGTTAATTAACAGGCCAAATCCCTGTTCTTTAGAATCTACTTACAGCATTTGCCCTGGCCTTGACTGCGGTTTATTCATAAGAGTTCTGTTCGATATTGTGAAATGGATCTCATTGGATGTTCTCTCATCTATGTATACTTACTGCTCCAAACTGGTGTTTACCTTTCTACGTCAATATATTTTGAGGCTTTTAGTTAGTGAAAAGACCGGCTTCATCTACATTGAACATTTCAGTAGCATATAAATTGAAGGGTCAGGGGGAAAAACCACGGTAGTCAGTCACATTTGATTGATTTTGAGAAAAACGAAATTTAAACTTTACGAACTCATAAACTTCCCCAGTATACTTGTTCTAAAATGACAATAATACATGGACTACAGTGTTTTTTCAAGAATATTGCATATACTAAACGAAATTACACTTATTTTTCTAACAGGTGGTAGCATCAGTTTAAATTCAAAAAAAAGTGGACTACCGTGGTTTTCCCCCTGGCCCTTCAATTGTTTCTTTTAAAAATCTTTTTGAACAAATCGAAGAATTTCATATTTTCTTTTTCGGTAAACCAGCATAAATTTTACTTAAACTAATAGCTATGTTTAACAACCTGAAACTGCAGTCTAATGGAAAAAGAGAAAAAAAACATACATTTTTAAAATTAGCTGCTACTCGAAAATGTGCTTGATAAAAAATGAATATCGTGAATAGGTGTTAAAGTATGCTTAAAATAATCTAAACTACGCTATTAAATCAGATGAGTCACTTACTTTATGTTAAACTTAACAAAAAGTCTTGCTTAAAATCATATTCTTAAATTGGACCACTGGTCCAATATAGGAAAATTTTTTCGGTCCAATAAAGGAAAACATGCCATTTTTTATTCTTCAGCTTATTTCTCTGTCAAAAAATATCACAATCGCGCATGTAAATACATAGATGTAATCCTTATTAAACACAGATTATAATGCTATAACAGCAGTTTATCTCAGCTTACAAGTTTTAGTACTATCTTACTAAGTACACGTCCGCAAAATAAGATTTTACACGTTTTAAACATAAATCATGCAGTAACTCACGCTACGCAGTTTGCAGACTGGTGAAACTTCATACACATTGATTTTATTCCTAAAACTATATATTTTTACCGTTAAAGTGTATCATAGATCTCTGTACTAGATTTTAGGCCCGAGGTCCAATTTAAGCAGTGGTCCAATATAGGCGGTCTTCCCCTACCTACAATTATTATATACAGAACTATATTAATTTTGGAATTTTTATTTAAAAAATGTATTGAAAATAATAGTTGGGAAATACTTTAAGAGACTGATGTTTATCATACAACTTATCAATATATCATGGCCATTTTTATTTAACTATAGTGTTGTAAGCTAATATTTCTCCTTAATTAGCAACCTCAACTTTACCATCACTTTAGGTCAGTATTTTACATATGGTAATACACCCAAAATCAGTAAATTGATAAGCATAGTCTTTTAAGATCAGTGCAGATATTCTTAACCCCAATGATTCTTTTGCTTTTCGCAAATTAATTCGTGTAAAAACTATAGTTATTTAATTTTTATGTAAAAGTTAAATTCGGCTTCTTATTACGTTTTCTTTAGGTGAAATTTTCCTTTAGAAATTAGCAACCATTTAAAATAGGTTATACATTCTTTAAGGGACTTAGTCCAGGTAAATGCACATTGAAAAATAAAAAAGTTAGTCGAATCCTTGAATAAACGTACAAGATACGCTCAAATAATTAATCGCTATTGAGGCCATAAAATGTGTTGCATAATTTATGATAACGCTTGTCAAAAGAGATACATCTATCATCGAAAAACCAATGAATAGAAAAATTATATATAGATCCGCGGAGGCCCTATTTACAGCATCTGCAATGCGAAGACAATTTACTCTACCCACGGGTTGTCGCTTAGTTGCTGCAATTGCCCCTGGATTAGCGGGACGGCTGAAAATATGTCTGGGGGTTACTTCTATGTCTGAACAGTTTTTGCAGCAACAGTACACTGTAAAAAATTAATATTGTTTTAACAGTATAATACAGATAATTTTATAGTAATAAACTGTAAAAATTTTACTATCACGGTAATAAACTAAAATTGCTAATTTTACAGCAATAAACTGCAAAAGTGCTAATTTTAGTTTATTACCGTGCATTTTACAGTTTTAAACTTGAACCTCTGCTGCCAGCAATATACTATTTTTCATAGTATAATAAAGCTAAATTTTACGGTAATAAGCTGTAAAATGGCTAATTTTGCAGTAGAGTGATTCCATACCAACTCACCGAATGGGGGTCGCACGACCGACTCGGATTTTCTTTTAATTTGGCACACATCGCACACCTAGAAGAATACTGTCACAACTCAAAAACAGAAAAATTTAAGACATGGAAAAGAAATTGATATATTAAAACAATTAGTAATAGTGCAGTCTATCATACATTAAGTTAGATCATTTCGGCTCATTTGCTTTCATAATGCTTTTAAAATAAACGTTTCTTTGGACTTTTAAATCATGGCTCTGAGTACATCTCTGAACATTCGGAGTTTCGACTTTTGAGTTGTGACAGTATTCTTCTAGGCGTGCGACATGTTGATCATATAGAGGCATGAAAAAGTCCAAATTGTTAGGTTCCTGCTCCACTTATTTTCTGAGATGCATGCCCTCAAAATTTGTCCGCCACGTCAAAATACTAAAAAAGTGATGTTATTTATTTATTTTTTATAAAAAATCGTACTCATGCAAAATAAAAGTGTTAGATATCTATGGAAACTAGTTACTCCAGGCATTCAGAAAAAAAATATTAGAATGTTCATAATGAAAATTGCTAAGTTACAGGGCTCTTTGAAGTTGTAATCACAAAGCTCGATTTTGCCGATTTGCTAAAATTGAGGAATTTATTCCAAAAAAAGGACGACATAACCAAAGGTTTACTCACTTTCTGGTAGTGTACAGATGTTTACTATAAATGGTTACACAATGCATAACTTGGATTTCTTACTCCTTCTTGGAAATATTTAAGCTTAACGATAAGCCATAAGGCAAAAACATGCGTTTTTGGCCATCTTGGCAGCCATTTTTCTCATAAAGGGGGAGCAGTAGAAACTTTAATTTTTTTAAAAAACAAGCCACCGATATGTTAGCTATTCACAGGAAAAGAGTTTACTTTTATTTATTTCTTCCATTAAGAGATATCCTGCTGACAGTATATGCATGTTTTTCGCGACGACCATATGCTTTTGTTCCCCCTCTCATGGACTTAAAATTAATTAAACCAAAAAATAACGATATATTTATTAATAGCTGTATTATCTACCCAATATGTCATGAAATTTAATTTATTAAATCATTGAACAATAAATTAGATAATTGATGAAAACAAGAAATCGTATTTACAAGTAGTAATAGTATTTACAATAGTAAGAACAAGGGTATAAAGGGGTAAGTACTAAAGAATTTCTTGAAAAATCAATTAAAATAAAGGAGCTTCGAATATTTATCTCATAAGCAATACCCAGGAGGATGCCCTTGTTCTTTGTTGCAGTATTATTTTGTAGAAAATAGAATGTTTGCTTTATACTATTTGTGAACTAGTATTTTAGTGAGGAAACTTATTCTTGTCAGTTCTTATCAGTGCTCAACTCATGTCAATTTTGTAAAGATCAGTATGGGAATAAATTAGTTACACTAATTTTATTTCTTTAAGCATGGCTTTGTACTAAATTATTTTTTTAATTATTTTGTAAATATTTAACTGTAAATAATTTAAAATGGAATTCGATGCTGAAATTAATAGCTCTTTATCACCATGCTCAGTTAGTAGCCTATCAAATGAAATTTGTCATAAAATATCCTACATCAAACGAAAAGACCTCATTTATTTTCCTGATATTCATGTGATATTCAAGAAATTCTGTAATTAAAAACAGGAGTATCTCAATCACAAGATTGGGTATTGCTTATAATATAAATATTTAGAGCTCTTTTATGTTAATTAATTTCTCAAGAAAGTATTTAGTGCTTTATAATTATGAATGCATAATGCTCAGGCATCAGAGAAATACTATTTCTTGTTTTCATCAATTATCTAATTTATTGTTCAATGATTTAATAAATTAAATTTCATGACATATTTGGTAGATAATACAGTTATTAATAAATATATCATTATTTTTTGGTTTAATTAATTTTAAGTCTATGAGAGGGGGAACAAAAGCATATGGTCGTCGCGAAAAACATGCATATACTGTCAGCAGGATATCTCTTAATGGAAGAAATAACCAAAAGTAAACTCTTTTCCTGTGGATAGCTAACATATCAGAGGCTTGTTTAAAAAAAAAAAAATAAAGTTTCTACTGCTCCCCCTTTATGAGAAATATGGCTGCCAAGATGGCCAAAAACGCATGTTTTTGTCTTATGGCTTATCTTTAAGCTTAAACATTTCCAAGAAGGAGTGAGAATACAAGTTATGCATTGTGTAACCATTTATAGTAAACATCTGTACACTACCAGAAAGTGAGTAAACCTTTGGTTATGTCTTCCTTTTTTTGGAATAAATTTCTCAATTTTAGTAAAATCGGCAAAATCGAGTTTTTGTGATTACAACTTCAAAGAGCCCTGTAACTTAGCAATTTTCATTATGAACGTTCTAGTATTTTTTTCTGAATGCCTGGAGTAACTAGTTTTCATAGATATCTAACACTTTTATATTGCATGAGTACGATTTTTTTATAAAAAATGATTAAATAACATCACTTTTTTAGTATTTTGACGTGGCGGACAAACTTTGAGGGCATGTATCTCAGAAAATAAGTGGAGTAGGAACCTAACAATTTGGACTTTTCCATGCCTCTATATGATCAACATGTGTGCCAAATTAAAAGAAAATCCGAGTTGGTCGTGCGACCAACTTTTCTTTTTTCTGGTGAGTTGGTATGGAATCACTCAGTAAGGAGCTGTAAAATGGCTAATTTTGCAGTAAGAAACTGTAAAATTGCTAGTTTTACAGTTTATTACTTTGCATTTTACAGTTTTAAATTGGAATCTCGACTGCCAGTATTATACTGCAAATACAACAGTTAATTTTTTTACAGTGTACGTCCTTGTCTCGTCTTTATAAATCGTCATCCCCCTGGAATGTCCTGTCCTGAGTGTTGGATTCTGTTGGTACTGATTTCTGCAATTTGGTTTTTGATTCCAAGGCGTGAAGGCATCACACATCACTTACTCCAGGGTCCCCCGTACCAACCACAACTCTTGGTTTAACCGGGATAGGGCCCTGAAGAGCGCTCTGTTCTTTTTGAACCAGAAGCAAGGGTCGAGCAAACCTTTGGCCCAGCACACCCAGAAGTATCGTATCGCTTGGAGGACTTTGTGACCACAACATTTGTAACGTCCCCCAGCCACCATTAATCAAGACGGTGGACCTTTGATCGGCTGGGATCGAACCCGGGTTCCTCCGGACACGAGTCCGACGCCTTACCGATCGGGCCATCACGGCCCAACCCAAGTAGCATCAACTCATCGGATTTTGCTCGGCCGATCAACAAACTCCTCGTAAACTGATCCTGTAACGCACGATGACATCGTTCCGATCAGTATCCGAGCACGGTTTTCGATGAGCTACTTTTCATCGGAAAGCGATATCCTTCCGATCCACTTTCCCGATGAAAATAATATGAGCTATATTCCATCGGAAAACGATATCCTTTCGATCAAGTTTCCCGATGAAATTCCTCGGCACTGGACTGTTCTGCTCGTAAATTGCTCCAAATCTCATCGTATTCTCATCGGATTTTGCTGCTCGGATTCTGCTCGGTCAATGAGACATATTGGATCATCGGCCGATGGGAATTTCATCGGGTTTCGATGAAGGCTTGAAGGCAAAACGCCTTACCACTATGCCCCACAGTCGACAGTCTTTACAACGTTGGAAAACGCAAATGAGACAAGTAAGAAGGAATACTAGTAACACAAAATTGGAATGAACAATGTGTGGGGAGAGAAATGCAAAAAAAAAATAATGAGTTAGATTAGAACAATCGCACTGCAAAAAATGAACTGTTGTTTTCACAGTATAAATCTGGCAGCAGAGGTTCCAATTTAAAATTGTAAAATGCAGAGCAATAAACTGTAAAACTAGCAGTTTTACAGTTTCTTACTATAAAGTAAGAAACACTACAGTTTATTGCCGTAAAATATAGCTGTATTATACTGTAAAAGCAACAGTATAATACTAGCAGCATTGATTCCAGTTTAAAGCTGTAAAATGCAAGGATATAAATTGTTAAATTAGCAGTTTTACAGTTTACTACTGTAAAATTAGCAATTTTAGTTTATTACTGTAAAGTTAGTTCATTACTGTAAAGTTAGCAATTTTACAGTTTATTACTGTAAAGTTAGCAATTGTACAGTTTATTACTGTAAAGTTAGTTTATTACAGTAAAATTAGCAATTTTTGCAGTCAAATTAGCAGTTAATACTCTAAACCTATCTGTATTAAAAGAAACATTCATTTTTTAGTGTGCACATTTATATCACTTATTAGCATGTTCTGTGCCATGATTGGACGTAGAAATAACAGAAAAGGCAAATTGAATCCATCTTCACAAAATTAATCATACTAGGTAACCCGTGCGGAATTCCGCAAAAAAAAAAAAAAAAAAATGTAAAATCTTGTACGTTTGCACGACATCGCCATCAACTGCCGTCGTTCTGACAACTTTTCAAAGAGATCAAAGACACGTTCACTTTTACAACTACTACAAAAGTGATACCCTATATTAAAATCAAATACCCAAGGCTACTACTAAACTAAATACTAACGTTATCGCAAAACTACCATAGTATTTTGAAACAATAAAAGTTACAATTAAGGTTTACCGAGCTAAGCCTTGGCTTGAAATGTCGCATTTAAAATTGATTTGAACAACAATGGTATAACGATTTTAACAGTTGAGCAAAAAATTTAACTTTTTCAAACTTCAATCGCTTATAAGTCGCTTAAACGTGGATTTTCGAGATTCTCGTTACGCGGCGCTAGCGGAGAAACGTTCTAAAGAACGCATTTTTTTTAATCTTTCGAATGAAATCAAAATGGAGACGATACGACAATTATTTCGCTAGATAGAGTCAATTTTGTGCCCAAAAATTGAAGTTCGAATAAAAAACGAACCGACACTTTTTAGAGGGTGGGTCTAATTTTCGTCAATAGCCCGCGGGATAAGCTTCAAAATCATAAATTTTCTTGCAATTCGATAAAGAAATGAGCGAGTTTCGACCGGGTATAGGATTCGGCTTAGAGAAATAATATATGGAGATTTGTGAATGACACCTCCATTTGATCGCCTGATTCATTTTTGACGTTCTCTTAATGTCAAACAATTGAGATCTTTACCTTAATATACCCTTCTTTAGCATATTACTTGATCATTAAAATGTGTCTTTTATCACGTCGAAAATTTTAATTGCATTACACAGGGTGTTTTATATTGAATGGGGTAAAAATAATAGCGTAATGTGAGTGCTGTAATGAATGTATTCCGCCGAGACAAATTTATTCTGCATCTATCTACTTATATTAAAAACTGAGTATCTTTCTCACTATCTTTCTTTCTAACTATCTTTCTTTCTAACTATCTTTCTATCTTTCTATGTCACGCTTCTTTCTCCTGAACGCCAATGAACTGAAAGTCGAACCAGGTACCGATAGATAGGTAATTTTTCAAGCTTCTTTAGTTTCAATTGATATAATTATACGATTTTAATTAGCGAAGATATCAATTAATAAGTAGTCAAGTTTAAAGCGATTAAGCCTAATAAATGATTAAATATGAAATCCATTCTTGCAAACCGTCGTTGCTATGAAACAGTATAATAACAATGATAATGAGAATTTTGAATGAAGGCTTAACTAAATCAAACACGAAACTCATAAGCGGACCACTTATGTAGAATTTTTATCGCTAGCTACTGGTAATATTTTGAAACATTTATTTGTTGAAGAGCCATCTACTTATATTAAAAACTGAGTATCTATGTCTGCTTTTTTCTTTGAGCGACCTGAACTTACTGAAATTTCCTCACCATCTTGAAGGCGTGAAGCATCTCAATAATTCGAATGATTTTTTTATATAGGAAAAAAGTAAAGGCGTGAAGCGCCTGTAAGCGAGCCGCCTTGGCGGGGAGTAATTTCTTTAAATTTTTTTCTCACTACTTTCAGGGCACGAAGTGCCCGTGCAACGCCGGGCCACGTGCGTGGTATGTCTTGAAATCGAATGAACATTAAATTATATCAAATAATATAATTTCAGAATGAGGTAAAAGTTAGAGAGGGGGGACGTTATGCATCAGCATGCCGCAGGAAGCTAATCTAGCTGCCCTGGCAGCTAGTAATTATACAAGTTTTGTTTTACAACAGGGAAAAATTATCGAATGACTAACACGCCGCTAGAGGCGTTGTTAAACAAAATGCATTTCAATAATTGAATATCCTATGTTACCGCGGTCATAATAACCAAATGGTTGACACACCATTTTCGGAAGAATGGTGTGTCAACCATACGGTGGATCATTCCTACACACAAAACATGCCCAGACTGCTGAAAAAACAACCTTCCCTTTTGGCTGTGCCGTATTCGGGTAAAAATACCGCATCACAGGGGGTTGCTATCACGACTGTATCAGGAGCTTGATTACCGTGTAGGCATTTATCGTGTCCCTAAAGGGGCACAAATTGAGCACCTGTAGAAATTTGCATAAATGTAGTTTTGAGGTAAATTTGAATTTTCGAACTATATTTAGTACAGCGTTCACAATTGTGTTTCTTTTTGGACCATTCAATACGAAACACCCTGTATTAAATATGCAATGTATTATGCGAGAGGGAGAAAGAGAGAGAATCAAAAAATTATTTTTTATTGAAGTAAAAGACTCTCCACCCTACAAACTTAAGAATAGGACATCATTTCTTTCTTGAGCTCAAAAACTTTAAAATCTTATCCTGATTTTCACAACCATTTTAACTACTTTCATAAACTTTCTCTTGGTAGAAAACATAATCACCATAAAATCCACGGTAAGCGAAGATGAAAACCAGCTCTGAAAGCGACGACGTTTCTCCAAACTTAGAAAAAAAATCGTTCTTTTATAAAACAGATGAGTTTTCAAGTACATATAAACTGGAATTTTCGAAATAAGTTCTCGGAAATGATTGCTTCAAGAAAACTTCTGCCAAATGAAAGGATTTAAGGGAATAAAAAGTTTTACAAATATTAAAAAACGGGAAGTAATAATTAAAAAAAAAGAAAGTTTTAAAGTTATATTATTTTTTTTCTTTTGAAATCCGTCAGCTCTTTTAGCTTTGTTACTTATTTCTAAAGTACTTTCACAGTCACGAATGCTTTTTTTAAAGATACAATACTTAAAATTAAAATTATTCTGACCATAATTTGAATGTTGGCTTATTTCTCAGACGTTTCGATAAAAAGTGAAAGCATTTATACTATTTCTGCATCTAACCAATTATAGTGTTTTAAAATGTGAACATAAAATAGCATCAGAACTAATGAAAAATCACGCATATACTGTACATCCGTGAAAACCTTACACTCGCGAACAGTTCCATTAAAAAAAGGGTAGATGAGTTGTGGGTGATAACTGTCCGAAGTTTCCAACTTAAAGCTCGCATTTTTTGCTATTCTTCTGACATATTCAGCTATACTATGAATTTGAAGTTAGCATCGTTCCACGTTGTTTGATAGCGCTCAAAATGCTTTTAATTATTCATCCACTTATTGTTATCTTACCTAAGACCCCTATTTTGGTAAGATCAAAGAAGACCTGACGCATGCGTAAAGGCGCGGAAGGTTTTACCTAAGAAAATCACACAGTACATTGAAATTTTGAAAACTACTGAGTTGACATCATTGTTATAATTGTCACTGTCTAAAAAATCTATGTCTCTATGAGCTTCTACTCAAATGGCAGAACTCC